>JAVJIF010023875.1:0-71731 GCA_038442645.1 Agave tequilana
TGCGTCTCTCACATTTCCCCTGTCACTCTCTTTAATTACTAGACGCGGATTTTACCCCTGCGTCCAAGTAATTATTTAACGCGACCTTCGCGTTCTTATATCAACCGACGCGGAGTTCATGCTCGCGTCTGCATTCTCCTCGTGTCATGCTAGAACGCGGGTCTCAAAACCCGCGTTTGGGGCCTCTGCGGCAACGCGACTCTTGCGTCTGCGATTCCCGCGTCTTCATTCTCTCTCCTCCTTTATATTGAACGCGTTTACGCATTGATTTCCTGGATTCCGGACATCAGACATTTCATGGTGTTTCTGAGTTCTAGGCGAGTGTTCTCGCTTTCCCATTGGACTTTCTCACATCGTCGGGTTGACTTGCATAACATTATGTATTTATATCGGTATTCTCGTTTGGTATTATGATGTACATACTTGTCATGTTAACACTTGACATACACCGTCTGTATCATTTAGCAACTGATGTGTTACCACTTGACATGACTTACTGCTTAGCACTCGTCCTCATTATAACATGACTTACCACCTGCCTCCTGACATATCAATACCTGACCTGTGATTATCACATTCACGGGAATCCTGCCGTGTTATCTGTATTATATATGTAGTGACCTGAATCTATAGTACTTATGTACTCCTGCTATTCCCGTAAATTGTTAATTACCTACTAATAATTATAAGACAACTTGTACCCGGTTTGGGGGGAAACTGATGGGCCCTGATTAATCATGTTTATGGTGGTCTTATCGAGTCGCGCGTGGCCACATACTTGAGGGATCACCTGGAGGCCACCAGGGATTCCGTGGGGTGCGCTGGCACCCTACTCCTGTTTATTCCTACCGGGTATGCACACGCCCTAGGCCTATTCTATGGGATCTGCGATACTCTATTCCTGTTCGGGCATAAATAAGTCCCGGTACCTAGCGGTACGTTCCGGCTCAGCACCGGATACTCCTGGACCGTTGTCCCGGGCATATACGGGGCCCATCCGAAACATGATTCATCGAATTTATCAGTTTCCAAATAACTTGCTCTATAAGTTGTGAGTGAAAGTATGTGAAATGGGACGCATACTGAAGCCTATAACTTAGACTGCCCCAATTATAATAAGATGCTAATATACAATTTGTTGTGTTGTTTTGTAACACGGGTTGTATGTGTTTGGATTACGGTGACATGGGATAAAGGAATATAGATGAGGGTTTCCTTGTTTGGATTATTCCTTCGATGTACTAGTCTCATGGAGCCGTGACCTGAGCTGGTGCGATCGGTTTTGCTCGTAATTAGTTTTATTCGATTTTATTAGTTTTATCGGTTTTATGTTAGTTTAGGAGATATCTGGTGTTGCCTTGTCTACTTTATTCATCGCCTCGTTACCTGCTTTTATCATGTTATATCATGAATGCTCCCGGCTTGATATCGATTACTGTCTCTACTTGCTTCTGCATGCTTATGCTCACAACAGGTTTTCAATGTATGATTATGATTCGGTTTTATCGATACACTTGTACTTATCTTGGCACGCCATCTGGCTTTCGCATCACCACTTTGGGGGAGTTCTGACTCCTCTGGATCCTCATGTCCAGGTCCTGGAGTTTGGGGCTAGGGGATTCTCTTTATTGCTGACCTGTGAGGTGCAGCGGTAGCTTGGATCTCCAGCAGACCATTTGAAGCTCTATCCTTCCAGGCTCCTCTGTGCGCCTCTCGAGTTTTCCTTTTGTAAACTCGTAAGTGCCTTTATACTGTCCATACATGTACATCTCCTTATATTCTCGCATTTGCGCTTATCAGTGATGTAATATTCTTGTAATATTTGTCACATCTGGTGATAACTTTGTAATTGTACTCATTTGTTGGAATGTATAATGCACCACATGCTTCCGTACTCTGATTCTTGCCCGTACTGATGCTTAGCGTATATATGAGAAGGTATTTCTGACCTGCGTATATACGTCGCAGTAACGTCTCCGTATCTGAGGGAACGGGGCGTTACACCCTGTGAACTGCTATTGTTTGCCATGTGTCACATTTTTACCACTACAGGTATCAAATTGCATCCCAGCACAATCGCGTATCCATAAAGAGATAGACAATTTGAGAGAACCATTCAAATATTAGAGGATATAATGAGAGCATGTATATTGGATTTTGGAGGAAGTTAGGATAAATACTTACCTCTAATTGAATTCGCCCATAATAACAATTTCAAGCTACAATTGACATGCCCCATTTGAAGCACCATAGCGTCGGAGGTGTGGACCCCTAACCTACTGGGAGGAATTTGGGGATCGAAGGATACTAAAATCAGATCCGGCTCAAGAGACAAAAGATAAAATTGATAAAATCAAGAAGAGTGAAGGCAGCTCAAAACAGACAGAAGGCTTGTAACAATCCCAGATTTTAAATCACTGAATTACTAAAATCATAAATTGTTATACTTAATTTTTCAGATAATTTTGAAAATTTTGGAAACATCTTGTAGACTGTCTAAAATTCACTGAAGATAAGTCATCGAATGCACCCATACTTCAGACGCATGGCTGATAAAAATTATTGACGCAATGTCAAGATGCGAGGCTCGAAACCCGCGTCTCAGCATCACTGTAAAGCCAAGATGCGGGTCTCGAAGCCCACGTCTCAGCAAAGCTCGACATTCGTGTCTAATATCACAGCAATGCCAAAACGCAGGGCTCGAGGCCCGCGTCTCAGCACCACTGTAAAGCCAAGACGCGAGGCTCAAAGCCCGCATTTCAGCAGGGTTCGACGTCCGCGTCTCAACACCACAACAATGCCAAAATGCAGGACTCGAAGCTCGCGTCTAGCAAAACTCGAGGCCCGCATCAGCAGCATCTCAATGGCTAAATGCGGATCTCAAGCCCATGTTTCAACTGCAAGTGAGCTCCGCGCCTTAGTTGTAACGCCCTCATTACTGAGTAAGTTACTGCCCACATAATGAGGGAGTTAATCCCTATTATGGAGGGTTTTTAGGAGACAGTTACCCCTAAAACCCCCATAAATAGCTCAGTTCAATTGAGGATACTAAATTAAACTCTTCTATTAACTTACTGAGTTTAAGATTTTGCCTAAGTCTCTTTGGATTTCATTGGATAAGAGCTGTGTTACTCTATTTGTGATCCAAGGAGAAGACTTTCATAAGAGCTTGACATTCACCTGGTCAATGAAAAATAAGAATCACTTTCCACCGCTACACTAAGAACCCAGCCTTAAATAAATAGAAAATCTGAGTTTGAGCGTCTTCTCTCTCTCTTGTAGTTGGGATTTGAGTGGTTGTAACTTTTTATTGATTCAAGAAAAAATTTACAATACACTTTCAATATTGCCCCCATACAAGAAATGACGACTCCGCTGGGGATTACTTTCTCCATTGATGAGCAAGTTGTGACACAAGATGACGTCAGTTTCATGGGAAAAACAGTTGAGTCACTCGTTATGAAATTTGACCAGGCAAAGTATGAAGAGTTCCTCTTTTCTGACTCTAAGAGCCCCAAGGTGGCACAACAATACCGCAGGGTCTCCTCGGAGATCCGCTCTGAAGTCCCTTGGGAGACTTCCTTAAAGATGGCATGCGCAAACAGCGCCATTTCTGGCCGCGTCGCGCATGTGGTCGATGTCAACGTTTCCCATAAGACTCGTGAGGCCAATGTCATCGAAGGCCACTCTTGCCACGACCCTTCTCTTCCTCAGCTCTAGGCTACCGGGGAGTCCCCAACAACCCGTGAAGCGTAACCAGAACGCTGAACGTTGATAAAGGCATCATGCACGTCGATAACAGATGGAAGAAGCTGGAAAAGTCATTTGTCCAGCAGATACAGGACGCGGCGTTCAACCCCGCGTCTCTTCTGAACAGCATCAGACGCTAAGTCTGCCTCTGGATACCAAAGTACAGAGCTTACAAGGTTCGTGTTTCTGAGGCTTTACCTCGCCAACGTTATGTTCAGCAACGCAAGGTCCGCGTCTCTTTTCAGAGATACGAGACCCGCGTCTCCATGTCAAAATGCGAGGCTCACGAAGTCCGCGTCTCTCAAATGTCGTCAGGTAAATGCGACAATCAGTAATGCAATTTCCTCATCTCTTCTCAGCAGAGGCGCGAGACCCACATCTCAAAGCCAAAATGCGAGGGCCGCATTTGTTCTACACATGTGAACTCTGTGTCTCTGAACCCTGAGCCCCTGAAACTTGCGTCTCGGAGTTGCAACGCAAAGTTAACATTCGCTCTCCGACGGCTAGAATCAGAAGGGAACTGAAAAGTCCTTATCCTCAAAGACTCGAGACTGGTTTCTTCGATCCCCCTCCGACAGATATAAGGGATTACTTGACAAAGAAGAGGAGTGTTCATTAAATCACTCCACTATACTGTTGTGAATGGCTCATTATAGCGGTGCGCTCTGAATGTTACTGCAGCTCGCATATAAGCAAACAGTGGGTGTTCAACCAGTTATCGTCTACGCCAATCTCCCACTCGGTCAAAAGACGTCGCTCTCGCACAAAGAGAACACTGCTTCGATCCTTCGTTCCAAAAGGGAAAGCCCGTGATTATTATCATCGAACTCGCAGGGGGTTGGGCTATGTGTCAACTCTAATCCCGTCAGCCTCCGAGTCTGAAGGGCCATTACACCATAATTACTCATCCGACATGTCATCATGGGTGTCAGATATGAGTGTCGGCAACATCTTCAAAGAACTTTCTATAAACATGGCTTCAATAATCCACCTGGAAGATGGAGATGAAGAAATGATCCAGACAGATACAGATCCCTTAATCAAATACCTAAATACTCTCTGGAATATTCACTTTGAACAACGCGAACCACCAAAGAGGATAAGATAACCTAGATTAATCGGGAGATAAGGTTAATCCCAAACCCATCTTTATAAGCGAAAGCTTATCACCCCCGAGAAGGAAGATCTAATATCTCTTGTGCGAGAGTATATAGATGTTTTCGCTTGGAACTACGAGGATATGCTTGGGCTCGACCCTCAAGTGGCTATACATCACCTCTTTATCAATCTGTATGCGAAGCCCGTCAAGCAACAACAACGATGGTTCAGCCCGGAGATAATGGAAGTGATTCAGTCAGAAGTTAAGAAGCTTATAGACTTTGATTTCATCAGGGATGAACAAACAACACCGTGATTGGGTGGCTAATATCATCCCCATCACCAAGAAGAATGGGAAGATCCAAGTTTTCATTGATTTCGTGATCTAAATGAGGCGTGTCCTAAAGATAAGTTTTTCCTTCCAATCACGGATGTCATGATCGACAACACATGTTAGTTTGTACAGATGTCCTTCATGGACAGATTCTCTGGATATAATCAAATTAAGATGTACCCTGATGATGAGAAGCATACATCCTTTAGAACACCACTAGGGGTGTACTGCTATACTGTGATGCCCTATGGACTGAAGAATGCGGGGGCAACATACTAGAGAGCTATGAATGTAATTTTTCACGAGCATATACACAAAAAAGTGGAATATTACGTAGATGATATTGCAGTGAAAAGTTATGTCAAAGGCGATCACATAGTAGATCTGAAAACAGTATTCAATATCAAGCGGGTGCACCAATTGAAGATGAATCCCACCAAATCCTTCCTGGGGGTAGCCAGCGGAAAATTTCTTAGGTTTGTCGTAACGTCCAAAGGAATCCATCTCGACCCAGAGAAAGTCCGCGCCGTTCAGGAGATGCAACCTCTAAGGAATCTTAGAGAGCTTAGAAGATTGTAAGGGCGACTAGCCTATATCTGGAGGTTTATCTCAAATCTCTCAGGACGATGCCAACCCTTCACCAAATTGATGAAAAAGGGTGTTTCATTCATCTGGGATAATTCTTACCAACAAGCGTTCGAGAAAATCAAGCAGTACCTCACGCATCTACCTGTCCTTACAGCTCCAGTGTCAGGAAATCCTTTCCTGATAAACGTTCAAGCTGTGGATCACTCTCTAGGAGCTTTGCTTGCCCAGTTTAATGATTAGGGACATAAGCAGGCAATTTATTACCTGAGTAAAATAATGATCGAAGCTGAACATCGATACAACTCGATCGAAAAAGAATGCTTGGCGTTGGTATTCGCCATCCAAAAGACGCAACCTTACTTGGTGGACCAAACCATACACGTCATATCAAAAGTCAATCCCTTAAGATTGCTTATGATAAAGTCATCGTCACTGAATAGTCAGTTGGTAAAATAGGCCATATTACTCTCCCAATATGAGATGCAATTCCTTCCACAAAAAGCTACGAAGGAACACTTTTTGGCTGAGCATTCGGATCCAAGAATGACCAAACTTTATGAAAATCTCCCAGATGAGATTGCTGAAGTTTGCTTGACCCAGACATCTTTCAAAGGACAGGTGTGGTAACTCTTCTTCGATAGCACATCAAGAACGGGTTCTCGAGGAGATATCGTAGCAGGAGTGGGGGTAGTACTTGTCTCTCCACAGAACTACGTAATCCCTCGTGCATTCTCATCAATTAAGTCGTATTCCAATAATGTAGCAGAGTACAATGCTCTCTTGATCGGGATGCAAATCGTCGATGAGATTGGCGTTAAAAATCTCGAAGCATACGGTGATTCAAAGCTCATCGTTAACCAGGTTCGCGGGGAGTACGAAGTCAGATATGAAGATTTAGTACCCAACACAATGCAACTATCCATATGGCAGAGAGGTTCAGAAACTTCTACATCAACTATGTACCTTGTCAGCAAAATGCGCATGTAGATGCACTGGTGTCCCTCGCTGCTTCCTTGGCTCTTTCAACCGGAGCGGTAGAGAAAGTACTCGTCTACAGTCATGACTTTACTGTCCAAAATTCGCTCTAAAAAATAATCAGATTCCAGCATGGAACTTTCAAGTCAAAGAAACTCTAGAGACTTCGGCAGGTCCAGAGCTCAGGGATTTGCAATTCCCGTACATCCACTATGCATTGTACAACTTTCTACCTAATTACCCTAAAGAGGCGGTTGTCATTGAAAGGAAAGCCCCTAAATTCTACTACAATGTGATCATAAAAACACTGTATCATTGATTGCATGATGAAATCCTCCTCTGCTACTTGTCACATAAAGAGGCACAGGAAGCATTCAAAAAGGCTCTGACGGTATGTGCGAAGCTCACCAACCTGGTCCAAAACTTGGGGTTCGACTCTGAAGACTGGGATATTATTGGCCAAAGATGATCCCTCATGCCATCGCTTATGATAAGTGATGCCACGCCTGTTAGATCCATGGTGACTTCATTCACCAGGCGCCAGGACATCTTCGCCCTACAACTTCTTCCTGGCCATTCAAAATGTAGGGAATGGACGTGGTTGGTCCTATCAGCCCACCTTCATCTAAAGAATACCGGTTTATTTTAGCCATAACTGATTACTTCTCTAAATAGGCGAAGGCTATCCCCCTGAAGGAGGTAAAGACATCTGACGTGATCAAGTTCATTAAACATTACCTGGTCTACTGCCTTGGCGTGCTACGACAGATCGTCCATGATAATGGGCCTCAGTTCGTCAACCAAGCATTCCAAAGATTCTGCAACAAGTTCAGAATCCAGAGTGTGTCTTCAAAGGCATACTATCTAGCTACTAATGGCCTTGCAAAAACATTCAGCAAGATCATTGAAAAACTTCTCAAGGAATTCGTCTCGAAGAGCTAACGCGACTGGGATGATAAGTTAGGTGAATGCTTATGGAACCCCGACAAAAGCTACACCGTTTTCTTTGGTATAAGGGTGTGAGGCCGTACTCCCACTAAAAATTCAGATATCATCTCTACGTGTTGCCTTGGCAACGGAGATGACAAATGAGGAGAAGCATCGACTGTGACTCCAGGACCTGGAAGCTTGGGACGATAAACGCCTACAAGCTCAATAGCAAATCGAGCTCTATCAAGCTTGAATTACCAGAGCCTTCAACAAGAAAGTCAAGGAGCGGAATTTCAAGAAATGTGACCTTGTATTAGCTGTCAGAAGACCCATTATGATAGATAAGACCAAAGGAAAATTACAGCCCAAATAGGAAGGAACATTTGTAGTAGAGTCAGTCTACTCGAATGGTGCATACCGCCTTATAACCCAGACGAAGATGCGCTCATGATGTCGATTAATGGCAGATTCTTGAAGAAGTACTATCCTTAACAAGATTCTTCTCATGATCAAATTAACATTATATCTCTAATCAAAACTTTTAGATCCAAGATGTTTGTAAGAGAGCCAAAGAAAAGCTTCTTCTTTCAACGGATCACATTACGGTCGATCATTGCCGAGATAACCAAACACTGGTTACTTCATAATGCATGATGTAAACATCAAAGAAAAGACAAAGTGTGAAACTTCGGTTTTTAACCTTGTTGCGCTTCTCTAGTTTATCTATCAAAATCTGACGCCTCTGAAGGCTAAGAATAAAAGAAAATGCTAGATTTTAAGTCCAACATAAGTCCTCAATAAATCATCATGCTGAGGGGAATAACATGGCTAGCAAACTCAAACGGTAGTTGGTAAAAGTATACCAAATCTATTGATAGTTGAGTGTTTGTTAAAAATCCTAAGGGACTTGATTCGCCTTCCCCTCCAAAATCTCTTACCAATTCCCTCCCACGGAATGGTAGGACTACAAAAATACTTGCGTTCATTTTCTCAGAGAAATGAGCATAGACTTGTCCCGTTAACAGTAAACCTCTGACAAGTCATTTTCCGTAATCCTCAACGAGATTGGTGGGGTTCGCCAGGTTAATATTATATCTCTGACAATTTATTCTATTTCTCCTCCAAAATCCCCTGCCAATTCCCTTCCATGAGGTGGTAGGTCCACAAACTCAATCACTATTATGTTAACATTACACCTTTAATTGTGAAAAATTTTCAATACTCCCAGCGAGTACGAACTTTCACTTGTCGCTCCCCTACATGGAGTCATAAGTCTTCAAAATTGTCAAGTTAACACTACACCTCTAGCAACCCAAACTTCACTTGCTAATTCTTCTTAATAGAATGGCAGGTCCTCAAAATTGCTCATATTGCAAATCAACTCTTGTCATGTTAATATTACACACCTGACAGATTACTGTTAAGTTTAATATCACACCTCGAACAGTGATCAAGTTGCTGCCAAGTTAAACATCAAATCTCTGACAGTCGCTTTCCTCAGGCTTCCATATGAAACTGAGACAAGCGATGCTAGGTTAAACATCACACCTCTAGCATCCAATTCATTAATAAGTTCAACAATACACCATGGCAATGACTTTCCATTGAACTTTCGTATCAGAGTCGAAATGACCAATGCTATATCAAACCTCTAGCATCTGATTCATTGTTAAGTTTAACACTACACTTATGACAATGACTTTCTCTCGAATTTTTATATCGAAGTCGAGATGACGAATGCTAAGTTCAAAATTACGCCTCTAGCATTACCTCCACTGTCAAGTTTAACATTACACCTATGACAGTGGTATCTTCAGTTTTCCTAAACGAAACTAAAATTTCTGGGGAGCTAAGTTAACATTACATCTCTAACTCACATCCTTGTCAAGTTAATATCACACCTCTGACAAGATTCAATCCAATCCGTTAAGTTAATATCACACCTTTGACGATAAAAAAATAATTAGACCCTGACAGGTTTAGTCTTACTTGTTATTCTCGTCAATAGAATGTCAGGTCCACTTAAAATCACTGTTAGCTTAATATCACACATTTAACAGTGTTCTCACTAATATCCAGCTAAGTTTTAATTACATTAATACTAAACCTCTGATGAAGACTCAATCACAATCCTTCGCGGAGTGAAAACTTCACTTGTCATTCTCATTCATAGAATAGCAAGTTCATAAACCTATTCCACTCTTGTCAAGTTAATATCACACCTCTTACAGTAACCTTTTTAAATTTCTTAAATGAAAATTTTCAACTTTGACTTGCTAAGTTAAAATATTACACTTCTAGCAAATCAAAGATAATCACTTTCACTTATCTGATTTTGAATGCAAAAAGACAGTCAAGACAAATATGAAGGCAGAAAAGTGTCACTTTTATTAATATTCAAAAATATAAAAGTGACACAGAATGCTCTCTTATCCAATAAGATTGAGTGTTACAATAAAGGAGTACAAAGAAGTCCCTCTTGCTCAGTGAAAGGTTGCACTCACTCGAAATATTGAAGATATACAAAGTTTATCTTCTTGATTATGGCCAGGAACAACAATCGACTTCCTCTCTTCTTGAAGAACAATGGTGTTTTTGAAATACAGGGGAGCATTCGGATTCCACCCGACCAACTAGTGCGAAGGTCTTCACAAGGCCGTAATCCTTCACTTAATGGAAAGCTCCACCACTAGAAAGTCATCTAATGAGCATGTGTTTTCGTTGCTGTCACTTCTTTGAACAAAATTGGTGAAGGGAGGATCGAGACCTTACTGGTGACGTCCTTTCTCGCGACTTTCAAATGCACCATGATCATTGTGATCAGGGAGGATCTGAGACCTTACTGGTGCATCACGTTCAATAATGTCTTAATGTATATCGAGAACCACGCAGATCTTCCTCGCCTTTGGATAGAATTTTTGACTCCTCAAGTGGTCGACAATCGAATGAATTAGTCATTTTATGTCTACCTCAATGAATGCATAAAGACAGTGGAACCAGCACCAACGATATGGCCACAACCTGCTGTACGCGTCAGAAAATCACAATTGCAAAATTCTTTTACTTGAATAGAAGATTACAATGGATACAATTCGATTACAAAAGAGAGGGAATCTTTTGATTGATTCTCCTCTTTATTTAAAACTAGGTTCTTCATGTGATGGTGGAGAGTAAGTCTTGTTCCCCGTTGACCGGCCGAATGTCAGGATTTCTTAGAAATCCTCTCTTTGCATCTACTGGTAGAGTACTCCTATCAGTAATGGAATCTCAAAGAGATTTAAAGAACTTAAACTTAGCAAGTTAACAAAAGAGTTGAACTCTTCCCAGGCTGCAAGAGCTTCGAGGTCGAAGTCTGTTGAAGTAGCTCTCCCCTTGTCTATGGCTTCTTGGATTTCTCCATTGGGACTCTCCTCCTCAGCCCTTTTAGAAGAAGTCCCCTCCCCCTGAGCCTCTTCCCCTTCTCTAGCTATTCATAACTATTTATAAAGGAATTGGGGTGTAACCAACCCCTTAAATCTCTCCATAATGGTAGGGGTGTAACCAATTCCTTAAATCTCTCCATAATGGGAAGTTTTTACCCATTATGTGAAGAGAAAATGGGGTGTAACTGATCAAGTTCGTGGCTTAGTTATAGCAAAAATGCGGGTCTCGCGCTGGACGCGGAACTCACTCTGATGTTGAGACGTGGAGCTCACAGGCTCGCGTCTGTGTTGGAACGTGGAGCTGCTCAGACTTGCGTTTGAGTTAAAATGCGGAGCTGGCTGAGGTCCGTGTCTGACAAGGGACGCGAGGTCCGCGTCTGACGACTCCATGTCTGACATTGGAATACGAGGTCTGCGTCTGGCGACCTCCGCGTCAGAGGCTAGAACGCAGGATCTGCGTCTGGCATTGGAACGCGACCTCCGCGTCTGGCATTAGAATGCCACCTCCGCGTCTGGCATTAGAAATGCCACCTCGCATCTAGGAGGTTCGCGTATGAGGCTTTGTCCGTAATAATTTTTTGATAGTCTACAGAACCCCCTCTAAAGTTTTTAAAACTCCGTGGTTGACTGAGACGGATTTCGGAATACTTTGGACTTCAGTTGAATCGGGACTTCCTGTAATCAGACTGGCATTCTTCTGAGAGGCAGTCTCGAGCTTGATCTTGTCTGGATTATGGTCTTCATGAGTGTACTATTGAACTGCTTGGAGCCTCTAAGAAAGATCATTCTAATTTGATTGTCGGTGTACTATTGAACCGATGGAGTTGTCAATTGCCTTTGCCAGTGTATTGTTGAACTGATTATAGTAGCAGAGATATACTCTTTGTATTGGGGGAGAGAGGACGCAGCTCTCACAGACGTGGTTCTGGCACACTGATCAAGTGGAGACGCGAACTTCACCAAAATAGAGACGTGACTCTCAATTGTTGTAGAGACGTGCTTCTCAATTGCTGTAGAGACGCGGCTTTTACTTACTGTTGAGACGCAACTCTTAAGTTCATTGAGACGCGGCTCTGTACTTGAGACACGAAGTTCACGCTCAAAGCTTCTTTGAAAGAGTTTTAATTGCCAGCGGTGTGATATAAACTTGGCAAATTAAATAACTCTACTAGGGAAATTTTAAAAGGTTACTGTCAGAGGTGTGATGTTAACTTGACAGTGAGATCTGGACTTATGTTTTGAACAAGTTTTGTGGACTTGTTATTCTATTGATGAGAATAACAAGTGGAGTTTGATCCGCCGGGGATTATGCCAGAGTCTATCGTCAGAGATTTAGTGTTAACATGACTAGTACTCTGCTGGAAATCAATGGAATGAAAGTTACTAGTAGAGGTGTGGTATTAACATAACAGCGTTGATTTTGCGATCTACGCAACTTAAGTGGACCTGTCATTCTATTGGGGAGAATGACAAGTGGGATTAGATTTGTTGAAGATCCATGAAGATTTTTACCGTCAGAGGTGTAATGTTAACGTAACGGGTTTGGGTTTACAATTTGAGCAAATTGAATTGTCAGATGTATGATATTAACTTGACAAAGATTATGCTAGAGGTGTGATATTAACTTAGCAGTACAAAAGTAAGAAGATCATTGTCATAGGTGTAATATTAACTTAACAATGAAATGCATGCTAGAGGTGTGATGTTTAACTTAGCATCGAAATGTCTCATTTTCACTGAGAAAATCGAGGAGATCACTGTCATAAGTGTAATGTTAACTTAACAATGAGGTAAATGCTAGAGATGTTATATTATCTTAGCATTTGACATCTCGGCTTTGGACAGAATGCTCGAAGAAAGATCATTGTCATAGGTATAGTACTAACGTAACAACGAAATGGATGCCAGAGGTGTAATATTAACTTGGCATTGAATGTCTCATTTTCGGTGGAAAAATTGATAGAATCGCTATCATAGGTGTAGTATTAACTTAACAGCGATTTATATTGTGGTATGAGCAACTTTAGTCAAAAGTGTAGTATTAACTTAACATAGAGATTCTACGATTTGAACAGTTTGGTGGACTCGCCATCCTTTTGAAGAGGACTGACAAGTTAAAATTTTGGTCAAAGGTGTAATATTAACTTGACCGAGATTTGTCTTGGTGTGATGTTAACTTGACCAGGATTTGTCTACTGTTAGAGGTGTGATTTTGAACATAACAGTATTTTGAGTGGACTTGTCATTCTATTGAAGAGAATTGACAAGTTGAAATTTTACCTCTGGAGAAACATCAAATCCTTACTGTCAGAGGTGTGATATTAACATGACAGGTTCGATTTGTAATTTATTCCACTGGGAAAATTGAGGAAAATCACTCTTAGAGGTTTAATGTTAACTTGACAGTGAATATGTCAGAGTATAATGTTAACTTGACATGTTTGATCTGTGATTATTTCACTGAGAAAATAATCACGGGCTTTTTGTGGTCCTACCATTCCATGGATGGGAATTGGTAAGGGATTTTAGAGGAGAATGCGAGATCATGTCCCTCAAGGTTTTTAACAAACCTTCAGCTATCAACGGATTTGATGTGCCTTTACCAACTACTGTTTGAGTTAGGCTAGCCATGTTATTCCCCTCAGCATGATGAGTTGTCGAGAATTTTTTTCGTTGGGCTTAAAAGCCAACTTTTCCCTCTATCTTTAGCTATCGGAGGTGTCAGATTATTATTCCATAGATAACTTATAAACTCTGCAGGGAACTTATAGGGAGATCGGCGTTCCCTTTGAGTACTTATTTGATCAGAGGTGTGGTTTGAACTTGATCAGGGAAGAGCTTCTCGAGGTCAACCCATTTCTCTATAGAACTGGCAGGAATCTTCATGAACCATTCAAAGGTAACAATGTCGGCAGGCTCGTTCTCTGCAAAAGAGACGTGAGTCTCGCGTTTTGGCACAAAGACGCGGGACTCACGTTTTTGAGAGGAGACACGGATCTCGCATTGCTGAACGTCGCGTTTGTGAGGTGAAACACGAGCCTCGCGTTCTAATATAGAAACGCGGGCTTTGTGTTCAGTTACAAAAACGCGGGCCTCCTGAGCTCCGCGTTTTGATACAGAGACGCGGGCCTCATGAGCTCCACGTTTTGATATAGAGACGCGGGCCTCATGAGCTCCGCGTTTTGATACAGAGACGTGGGCCTCACATTTTTGCTGAGAAACGGGCTTCGTGTTCTGATACAGAGATGCAGGCCTTGCGTTAAGGATCTGAGATGCAAGTCTCGTGCTGCTCAGAAGAAACGTGAGCCTAAGCCCCGCATTCTATATCTACTGAACAGATGGCTTTTTCAGCTTTTTCCATCTGTTGTTGACGCGCACGCCGTCTCTATCGTCGCTCAGCATTCCGGTTATGCTTCACGAGTTGTTTGGGACCCCCAGTAACCTAGAGTTGAGGAATCTGGAGAGGAGAGGTACGGCGAAACGGGCCTTCATCTTCATTGGCCTCGCGGGTCTCGTGGGAGACATTAACGCGGGCCACATATGCTGTTGCAGCCACTTCTGTCTGCTGACAATGATCGCAATGCCTTTGCCGTCTCTCGGCATTCCGATTGAGTCGTAGAGGTTATTAGGAACCCCCAGCTTTCGAACTAGCAGTTCCTTGCTAGAAGGATGGCGGGAGATTGGTCTCCATTGCCATCTTGACTGTGGGTCATGGCGCGGGTCTCTGAAGAGACGTTGGGGCTGACCACGTTGTCTCCACGGGAGACTTCCGAAGCTTTGGGGAGTTCAACTTCTCTTGGTCTAATTGATCATAAGCGATTCGACTGTGGATTCAAGCATCCGACGTCGGCTTGCGCCACTACTTTCTCGTTGGTTGAGAACGACAAAGTTTCCCCAGCGGAGTCGCCATCTTTTGTACGCGTCGGAAATATCACAATTGCAAAATTCTTTTACTTGAATAGAAGATTACAACAGATATAATCAGATTACAAAAGAGGGGGAATCTTTTGATTGATTCTCCTCTTTATTTAAAACTGGATTCTTCACGTGGCGGTGGAGAGTGAGTCATGTTCCCCGTTGACCAGTCGAACGTCAGGATTTCTTGGGAATCCTCTCTTTGGATCACTGGTAGAGTAGCACAGCTCCTATCAGTAATGGAATCTCAAAGAGATTTAAAAATTTTGAACTTAGCAAGTTAACAAAAAGAGTTGAACTCTTCCCAAGCTGCAAGAGCTTCGAGGTCGAACTCTGCTGAGGTAGCTCTCCCCTTGTCTATGGCTTCTTAGATTCCTCCATCGGGACTCTCCTCCTCAACCTTTTAGAAGAGGTCCCCTCCCCCTGAGCCTCTTCCCCTTCTCTAGCTATTCATAGCTATTTATAGATGAATTGGGGAGTAACGAACCCCTTAAATCTCTCCATAATGGAAGGAGTGTAACCAACCCCTTAAATCTCTCCACAATGGTAGGGGTGTAACCAACTCCTTAAATCTCTCCGTAATGGGAAGTTATTCCCCATTATGTGGAGAGAAAATAGGGTGTAACTGACCAAGTTCGTGGCTCAGTTATAGCAAAAATGCGGGTCTCGCGCTGAACGCGAACCTCACTCTGACGTTAAGACGCAGAGCTCACAGGCTCGCGTCTGTATTGGAACGCAGAGCTGCTCAAGCTTGCGTTTGAGTCAAAACGCGGAGCTGGCTGAGGTCCGTGTCTGACAAGAGACGCGAGGTCCTCGTCCGGCGACTCCACGTCTGACATTGGAACACGAGATCTGCATCTGGCGATCTCCGCGTCAGAGGCTGGAACGCGGGATCCGCGTCAGAGGCTGGAACGCGGCATTGGAACGTGACCTCCGCGTCTGGTATTAGAACGCGACCTCCGCGGCTAGGAGGTTCGCATCTGAGGCTTTGTCCGTAGTAATTTTTTTGATAGTCTACACCTGCAAGAAGAAAAAAAAACCGAGGGTTAAAATTCTGTAAAGACAGAAAAATATGGATCGAAAGGCATAAATGCTGGTCTTAAGTCATGAACTTCAGACACGAGTCTTATACGCAAATCTCACGTTTAAAGCTTCAAGACGCAGAGTTTACCACGCTCTGCAAAGATAGAAAATATGGATCCAAATGCACAGCCCAACATTAGACTCACATCTGATGATCGAAATGCGAGGCAGATATTAAAGGCTCAGATGCGAGTCTTAAAAATTTTCTAAGTCATGAACTCCAAACGCGAGTCTTATACACGAGACCCGCATTTAAGGCCTCAAGACGCAGGTTCACAATGCTCACGTCTGAAGAATTCGGGACTCAGAAGTCAACAAGTTCGCGTTTCATCAATTAATGTGAGGATCGCGTTTGCAGAACATGGATGCATGAATCTCAAATCGGCTGTCTAAACTTCAAGAAAGAGGTTTTCAGAAGTTTCAGAATGAGATCAGGAGATAAAGCCTCTTCATAATCGGCGATGATAGAACTTCAAGGAAACAGATCTTATAGTGGCAAAAGCTATTTTCTACCCATGGAAAAGTTCTCTAGAGGGTGGACATCATTCATTAAGACACGGTCATGAAAGTACCAGAGGAAATGCCTTTCAATTTTGAAATCACTTAACAGTGATAATCTTCAAAGAAGATTGCAAGAAAGTATTAAAGTTTAGGGTTCTTTTAAGAACTCTGAAAGTTCTTCGGGATGCATGCCCAGAGAAGAAGATGGACTACGAACTCAAAAAGTTCTTCAGAGCATATACTTGTGAAGGCAAACAGTCAAGATGAATAACTGTTACGAGGCTCATGACCTATTCATAGGCTCGCTAATGACCATAAATTAACGGCATAAAAATTAAAGCTGTTCTTAAAGGCCAATTAATGTCTTAATTTACGACACGAATCTCAAATCCAGTCTGAGAAAGACACGTGAATTTTTGTCTTGGTAAATTCGAACGATGATTGAATTTTCAATATCAGACACGCGTCCCCAACCGTCAACGCTGGCTCTGCCTCGAAAGATCCAGCGAGATCTTCGCGCACAAAGAACCGCATCATCAGAACCGCGTTTGCATAACTGAAAGTGACGCTTCAAGGACCGCATTTTGAAGTCCGCGTCCCTTCACAACCGAAGGCCATGTGACCTCCAACAAGTTGAAGGCTATGTTCCCTCAATAAAATGAAGACCACGTCTCTTCGATCGCTGAGGGCTGCATTCCCTCAATAAATCAAAGAATGCGTCCCTTCGATGGCCAAGGGTGGCGTCCCTTCATCAACTCAGGGCCACGTCTCTCTATCAACTCAGGGCCGCATCTCTCCAACAATTCAGGGCAGCGTCTCAGAGCCGCGTCTCCCAACAACTCAAAGTCGCGTCTCCCCAACAATTCAGAGTCGCGTTTCTACATCAAGCGAAAGGTGCGTCTTCACTTCAAATGAAACTCGCGCCTTGGCAAAACAGCAAAACTACGTCTCTTCAATAATGAGAAGTCTGCGTCTCCATCTCGAAGTCTGTGTCACTTCAACAAAGTGAGAGTTGCATCTCCATTTCAATGTTCGCATCTCTCCAATGAATGAGAGTCGCATTTCTACTTCAGACGAGGTCCGTGTCCCCAAGGCAACACGACCTTCGCGTCTACAAGACCTGTGTTCAGTTTCTGCTCCTGCAATCAGTTCAACAGTACACTGACAAAATTAGTTGGCGATTTCTCCCGGTTCAACAGTACACCGACACCAACTCAGAACACCGAGGAGGTGCAGACTGCGTATCCAGACATTCACAATAATCATCTCTAGTTGCTTCAAAGAGTTTAACAGTATACACATGAAGACCAAAATTTAGACAAAATCGAAACCCAAGGTATCTCAGAAGATTGCCAGTTCAGTCTCGAGAGATTGCTGCTAAAAGAAAAGTCTAAAGTGTTTCAAAACTCATTCCAGCCAACCATGGAGTTTCGAAAACATTGGAGGGGGTTCTGTAGACTGTCTAAAAATTACTGAGGAAAAGTCATCGAATGCAGAGCCCATACTTCAGATGCAAGGCTGATAAAAATTATTGACGTATATCAAGACGCGAGGCTCAAAACCCGCATCTCAGCATCAATGCAATGCCAAAACGCGGGGCTTGAAGCTCGCATCTCAGCAGAGCTCGACATCCGTGTTTCAATGCCACAACAATGCCAAAATGTGGGCTCAAGGCCCGGTCTCAGTATCACTGCAAAGCCAAGATGCAGGGCTCAAAGCCAAATTTCAGTAGAGCTCGACGCCCGTGTCTCAACAACACAACAATGCCAAAACGCGGGGCTCGAAGCCCGCGTCTAGGAAATCTTAAGGCCTGCATCCAGCAGTACTCAATGACTAAACGTGGAGCTCAAGCCCGCGTTTCAACTGCAAGTGAGTTTCGTGTCTTAATTGTAACTGCCCTTATTACTTGGTTAGTTACTGGCCACGTAATGAGAGGAGTTAACCCCCATTATGGACGATTTTTAGGAGATAATTTTTCCCCTGAAATTGCTATAAATAGCTCAGTTTGCTATTGACGAGGGGTCAGAAATTTCAGCTGAGAAATACTTATAAAGAGTTAAACTCTTCTACCAACTTGCTGAGTTCAAGTTTTTACCTAAGTCTTTTTGAGATTTCATTAGATAGGAGCCATGCTACTCCATATGTGATCGAAGAAGAAAACTTCCATAAGAGCTTGACATTTACCCGGTCAACAAAAAATAAAAATCACTTTCCACCGCTACGTAAAGATTCCAACCTTAAATAAAGAGAAGATTTGAGCTTGAGTGTCTTCTCTCTCTTGTAGTTGGGATTTGAGTGGTTGTAACTTTTCAATGATTCAAGAAAAAATTTGCAATACACTTTCAACTTTCCCCCCTACACATCTCCTCTATAATACGAAGTCTGCCATGATACATTACTATATACAAACTTAACATTGATCATGTATTCATATACAATATTTCATGCAACTTATAATACAAATTCAGCTTGACATTGTCTACTTATAAATTCTTAAACTTGTATCATATGAATTCAACTCAAAGTCAATATAGTAAGCACACAATCGAGAGTTCACCCCTCGGTATCACATTCTAACACAAAATCAACTTTAATCCATCTCCAAATAAACAAACATGTATGTATATATATATGTATGTATGTATGTATGTATGTATGTATGTATGTATGTATGTATGTATATCCTCGAGCCATCTTATACACAATGAACTCTTTAAACTACTCAATAACATCAATTATACATATACATATTAACAAAACATTCAAATAAAATCAATCAGCTAGGTGAACCCATACGAGAGTTACTCCGAGTTCTTTCAGTGTTACGCCATTGCTATAAGACGGTACTCACTTAGCATTCACCTGAAAGGCATTAAATCTGTGGGGTGTGAGTTTACAACTCAGTGAATAAAGTTAATCTAAATTTTAAATGAAATATGGTATTAACAGTGTATAGTATATATGATACAAGAAAAGATGTGATCATTCATCTAAATTATTGATAAACATAGATATCTCAAATAGATTGTCCAATTTTTTTAAATTATTAATCAATTAATATTGATGTGTGTATAAGCAACAGGTGTCAGTGCTTTCATTATAATTCAGTGAATTCATATTCTGATGTTATATTACGGACTTTTTGATGTCTACAATATTATACACAGGTAACATATCCAACACGTAAAGTGTACACACACGTATATCACATGTACATATATGTCACACATATAAGTTTATTCACATATATTAATTCTTTATCTTTTCGACACACAAGTATAAATTTCTATACATATAACAGCACTGTCTTCACACTCCGCCGGTTCTATATTTGGTTCCTTCGTCTAATAGTATAATATATAATTATACCCCATATTTTCCTTCCTCCAGTGCCATACCGGTCCCTTCATAATAAATATAACAATATTTTCATGTCTTCCCTACCTCTGGTGCATTATCGGTCCCTTCCTCCATAGTATATATAATAATATTTTACAAACATACCAATGGTTCCATCAAGAACTTATAAATAGTCAAACAATTGATGTTATCAATTATCCACTACACATGATATTAGTTAACCATGATTTAGTTCACAAACAATATCTATCAATACAAATGAATCACGTGTATTATTATTCATTTCATTATTTATCATTATCAGACAATTATCTCCAAATATAATTGATTTATTTAATTAAAATTAGTAAGAAATTTCACCCACCTCTTTCGATCATTATTTTTCCTGATCCGGTTATTAACACCAGATGCATAACTCTCATTCCCATGAATGCAATGACTAAAAAATCGTCTGAATCTGATTCCGAACGGCTGAGATATTGCCCGAAAACTAATTCAATAATTACGGTTCAAATTGTAATCTTTTAAGGTCAAAAATGTAATAATTTTATTCATCAGAGTTTAAAATGAAATTTTAAGTTTAAACTTTATTAATGAAATGGTATGGTCAGATTCCTTATTGGGTCGGGTTGTTTTGAAACTGAAACGCAATATGAGTTTCCTTCTCATCAACAGTAACAGCAGCAGTTGCAGCAGCTCCTCCCCATACGCTCATCAGCCTGATGCCACTGTGTGAAGCTGTCGCCGCTCTGTGCCGCCTCGCCGGCACCATCGTCACTGGTCCTTGGTCGTCGATCAGGCCCGAAGAGAGGGGAGAAAGAGAAAATAGGGAAAGGAATAGAATGAGGGAGAGATGAGAAAAAGGTTGGTGTGGCCTGCCTTGTGCCTCCCGATGCCGCCACCGATACAGCATCGCCCTGGTCGTCAGTCGTCTGGCCTTCCCCTGCTAGCAGTCAACAAGAGAGGGAAGAGGAGGAGAGAGAGAGAGACTTGAGAAAGAGAGGAAGGAAAATAGTGTCAGGTTAAGATAAAAAAGATTTTTTTTTCAATTAATTCTTTATTATCCATAAATTCTTATAGATTGACATTTATCTATTACAATTTCTCACCTCCCTCTTGAGTAAGCCACCTCATTGCTCAAGTACACTTCATCCTTCCACTTCCTTGATACATATACATGCACTTAATACATGTATACCAAGATATGTGTGTGTGCGCCAACATTTTCATATTCCCATAAATCTTTATACTTTACCACTTCATTTAGTTTAAACCAACTAATAATTCTCCTTATTATTCCCATAAATAAATAGTCATAATTGGCAGTGAAGAGGAATAGCAGACAGGGTTTACTTAATATACAATTATTTGTAATTATACATGTACCTACAACCTCATCCATTTTGTACTTATCTTCTTGCATAAAATTAGGGTAATGGTTGTTGATTAATTATCCAAAAATCATAACAAGATAATAATCAAGATTAATTAAAAATCAGGGTGTTACACGGCACATATCGATAAGCGTCGCAGGCCTTTAGAATTGTCAAGTGAAGACAAGGTCTTTCTTAAAATATCTCCAATCAAAGGAGTAATTCGCACTAGCAAGAAGAATAAGTTAAATTCATGATTTATTGGGCCATTTGAAATTTTGGATAAAGTTGGACCGATAGCATATCTGTAACGGTCCTAGATTCTAATGATCTCAATTTAAACATCTATATTGATCAACAGATTATCACACTCATCTCTAATATTCTTAAAAATTTTGACAGCACCTCCTTTGTAAATACTAATATGTCCAAATATACATTTCAATGCACAATAATTTCGGTCAACATCAGCCTACTTATTCTCAATCCAAACATGTAAATCAAAGTCAACAATCACCCATGCAATCATAATAATATTTCGGCTCACAACGGCTTACTTATTCTCCTTGTAACAATTTCAGCTTGACATCGTCCACTTATATGGAAACAGAAGAACATATGCTTGAGAATACTCCTCTCGGTATTCAGAACATAACACCAATTTATTTATAAATCCAACTCATCAAGATCAAGGCCATCTAACTTATGCTATAATAACATCAATCCGATTGTAAATATATACAACATGTAACTTTACAATCACACAAATTACAACTCTAAAACTTCTCTATGTAACAGGATTTTCAACAAGCGCTTGAAATCTTAAATTGAGTTTTCGCCTCACCATGACCTGAAAACATAATAATCTATGGGGGTGAGCTCAACAGCTCAGTGAGGAGAGATAGAAGAAAATCAGATAATGGTGAATATAATCAATAATAAGCATGATTTTTCAAGTAATTGAGCAGATCTGAAAAATAAGAGAAAAAAAATCAATAACATATGATGAAATAATTGGGTTTCATAATCTTCGGGGACAGTCTGACTCTTTTGGTTATTGATTTCTTATGACATTTCCTATATTCTATGCCACATGTTACAGAGTATATAAATTTAATAAAATATTAGCTGGACAATTATAGTTTATTATCAAACTCTTCTTATGTATTCATAGTATGTATCACATACATATTTTATATATCATGCACGGGCGCGCCAATCACGCTCTCACTATCTTATATATAGTTTATGCATTCAGATAATACATGCATCAAAAAATATACTTTTATATCAAGTAATCTTATCAAGCTCTACATATCACAATATCTCATTACACTTCACAACATTCACATGCCATATTTAATGAGATATGTATTATACATTATTCATATGCACATGCAAATTCACATGTGAAGTGTGAAAATTCTCCCTCTTTCCCCTCCTGCCGGCTCCCGCTCGGCCCCTTCCTCCTTCTATAAATATATATAATACAATAACATCATCTTCCCCCTCCTACCGGCTCCTGCCCGGCCCCTTCCTCCTATATATTTACGTGTATATGTATGTATAAATATCATATAACAACAATATCGTCTTCCCCCTCTTACCGGCTCCCGCCCGGCCACTTCCTCCTATATATATATACGTATATAATGCAATAACACCATTTACCCCTCCTACCGCCGCTCGCCCGGCCCCTTCCTCTAATGAGCATAAATGCAAAAAGCATATTTATATTTACACGCTAACAGCAACCAATGTAGTAATGATATAAATATCAATTAAATAATATAGTTTGGTTTCTAGCTCATCAACTTCATTACCGAAGAATTTCATGTGGTTCACTGCATGTGTATACATACATCAAGATAACAATCAATTTATCATATTGCAACAATTTGATTATTTATTATAGTTTGATTCTAAGCTTATCACTTTTATTACTGGAGAATGTATATAATTCACTGTATGTGTGTATGCAGATATAAGTTACAGTTCACCTTCTTGTTTTGTAATTTTATTATCAATAAGATGTATATGATTCATTGGTTATACATTCACACATGAGTTGTAAGTCAACAGTAAAGTGATCTACGTATCTCATTCATATAGATTGAGTTCTCATTCATATTATCAACAACTGTGTATCCAAATAGTAGTATATGTATATGAGTGTATAACTGTATACATCATGTCACACTTAATCACATTCATACTTCAGTATCATTCACATGCAACAATCATTTTACACAAACTATTATCAATGTCAACTGTTCAATGTTTCGTCTAAACCATTGATTGCACTTTTAATACATATATTCTTAATTTGTACTAGTAAGTCTTATAGTTAGCTATACTCCACCCTTCATACATCCTATTATTTCACTGGTAGAGTTGACTAATCTACTTGACAATAGTCACTTTCAGTTAGCATATTTGTGGTTTTAAATTTTACTTATACACCAGTATAATTTTTACTAACTATGACATCATATATTCTTCATATTCTTGCACTAATTAATTAACCACTCTTCACATGTAAATTGGAAAGAGGCTTAGATGTTTGAAGTCAGAATACGAGGGTACTTAATTAAGTTAGCATATACAAAATTAACTCATATGCGTCTTACTATCGAATGTAGTTTTGCCTTATCTTTGTTAATTCCTAATGGTTGTATTCATAGTCATAGATGAATATTTGACTTCTAAACTCAAATTATATCTTGCGGCCTTCAATCGTTCATTAAGCTAACTTGATTATTCATTAAATAAACCATCACAAAATCTTTTCATCTTGCATGTGAAAACAATATCATTTCTTTGCGACATGGATAACTCAGTCTAATGCAGTATGCGAAAACAAAGTGGGAGATACTAAAAAGACTTCATTAACTTGCAGTGCAGTTATTTGTGATAAAACTGAGTGATGACAATAAAAAGAGACATAGCCGAAGCTTACTAGAATTTATCAATTATGCGCAAAAGATCTTTAAGAATGATAAACATGAGTTACTCGCCCATAACCTGATCTAACAGTCTTTGACAAATTTCTGAACTACTCTATGTACAATTCAGACCCTTACCACTCATTGAAGAGCCATTGAATCATTTCACTATAGAAGTTTTTCTATAATTTGAGTTACATTTTCAAGCTTCACCTATCATACTCACATTTTAAGGTGTAGTATTTGTGAATTTAAATACACAAGTCTTGATTTAGGAGGTAAAATAGTGATGTTATAGGAGTCACTTGAGTATTTTGCTTCCTTGTACATATGATGTATATAACACTACTGCAATATAGTCCAAAGGGCCTAGAAGGAGTTCAAGTACAGGTGATCAAACGAATTGGGGGATATGTGAATTTACAGAATGATATGGCATACACAAATAATTATCTTATCAACTAGGTGTCAAAGTAAATAAATAAGGAATTAGACTACACTTGAGTTATGTATTAAACCATACTCTTTTTGTATTCGTTGTTGCTCTTGTTACTTAATAGAGTTCCCCTAGAAATTTGGTAGCTTGGGGAGAAAGTTAGAAGAGCTTGTTTAATTAACAATGAATAGTTAAAACGAGCCATAGGAGAGTTTCAATGTACTATCTCCTCCTTACAGGGTCAAGATATCCTTTGAGGCTTCCATGACTTATATTTTGCTAATTGTAAACTTTCAGATATAGCTTAATTAAATCTTTTGTTAAAGATCATGAGATTTTATCAGCTCTTCTACCTCTTAAACTTTCTTGGAGTATCAATCAAGACATTACAGGTGTAGACATTAGGAGTACAATCTCATCTTCTTTGTATATAAAATTTTAATGAAAGGAGGGCTTAGGTTTAATTGAGAGACTTCCGTGTTCTTAAAATTTCTCTTTTAGAATAAAGAGACACAATTTAGCTTTGTAAATTGATAAACTTGAAGTTCAAGCCCTACACATTAAGGGTTTGTAGGACTATTTCTATATCAAAAAGAATCACTCTTTCTCAATCACCATTCACTCTGACAAAAATCTCTCAAATTACTCGTAGTGTTTCAACAAAGCCTCTATCACATACATCCAAATGGGATGTGAAAACCGCTGGAAGATGGACTCTTATAACTCTATATATATCTCTCAGACAATATATCACATACTATAAGTAGTTTTATTTAGCAGTGATCACTAATCATAAAACACATTTTTATGGCTCCATCTTTTCAGACAACTAATGGATTTTTTATAATAACTTTCACTCTACATATTGAAATAGAACAAGGAAACATTTATTAGAAATTAGACTCCACTATCTTTTCATTGATATATCATATGATAAGTTTTATTTAACTAAACTACTCCAAATATTCAGAAACTCATATGTTGTGAATGAGTTTTGCAGCATAATAGTTTCGACCAACATGCAATATTTTTATAATAACTTTCATTCTACATAATGAAATGGAACAAGAAAAGATTTATTAGAAACTAGACTCTACTACCTTTCTATTAATATATTACATGATAAGTTTTATTTAACGAAACTCTCCAAACATTCAGAAACTCATCAGTATTGAATAAGTTATGCAGCATGACAGTTTTGACCTATATGTAATATTCTAGTCATAATTTAAGGTACAGGTATCCAATAGGGATATGATATGAACCGTTAGAAAGTAAACTCGATTATCTTTCCAATGGTATATAATATGGTACCAGCTCTAACACACTCGCGAACTGAGCCTAATATTACAGGTTCTGATGTTTAACAGATTTTTGTACCTATTAGGAAGATCCATTATTTTACTCAAAATGACTGTTTTGTCCAGAATTTTTACAAGAAAAATATGTGAGAACATAAATTAAAGACTTTCTTAGATGATATAAGTTAATCACTACATACTATGAGAATTTGTTTCTGAAAATTTTAAAAAAGAAAACAAGCTATACTTAGATCAAGAAAGATCTCCCTCACCTATAGATTTCATCCTCTTCTTCGTGGCTGTCGAACCTCCACCTTGCCGCTAGTGCCATGACCATCCAGAGAGATAGGGAGAGAGAGAGAGAGAGAGGAATAGTGAGGGAGGGAGAGATTGGGAGAGAAAGAGGTTGAAGAGATCTCAAGGGATTTTAGGACTTACCATGGAGATTTCTCCTTTAGGGAGAGGATGAAGATGACGAAATTTCATTGGACTCTTTTATGATCCATACCAATCTAATTTTACAAAAGTGCCATGATCTATTTCATCCAAGTGTCCAATTCCCAAATGAAGAAGATCTAGGCCATTGATCTCCCCTCCCATGCACACCTACTTTCTCCAGTAAAAAAAGAAAAATATAAAAATTTCTCATGATTGTGTTTTCTTAGTAAATACACATATTTCATATATAATACTGGTATATGTATGCATTGAAGTACTATATGCACAATAATATATATATTCATACATACCACTCAAACTTTTCAAAATTATTGAAATTAATTACATACCCAATTAATCAAAATCAAAGTTTTTTCCCGTATTCTATATAGTCTAAATAACCCAAGATTTATATTATTAAATTAAAGTTAATAATACGGGGTGTTACAATATCACCTCACCTAACTTCCAGAACTAGAGAAGATTCATAATGTATTTCATATATCGCAATTAAAGAAATTCATTTCAGACCCTAACCGTGTAGTACCCCACCAACTGTTGGCCCAAAAGCCCATCGCTCTAGTTTTAATGATGATTAACTCATGTAGTTATAGTTTACTAATGATCTTGTGCTTAATTAGTTTCAAATTTTTTATCAAGATCTTAGTAGGTGTTTGGCTTCAACAAAAGAGTTTTGAGGCTAACACATGTTGATTCAAGAGCTCGCGCGTCAAGATCGCATCTAGCACTCGGTTGGAGTCAAGCTCGTTGGATCGCGTTTGGATCGAGTCGGCTTGGAGATAAGAAGACTTCGCTTTGTGTTTAGTTTAGATTGTTTAGATCTTACGTAAAGGTAGATAGTGTTGATATGCTCAAGTTCACACACACACACAAGTTTTTAGTTTATTGGTTTCGGTTTAACCGATTTTGAATTTCATATCAAAAACATAGATATATATCTTATATGTATATTAGATTCTATCCATATACAATATGCTTCAAATTTATTTCAATATCATGTTTTTGTATTTACATGAGTTTTGGAGAAAACAGTTTTCCTTTAGAAGTTTGGTTTCTAGAAATTACTATTTTTGATCTTGATTTTAATATCTATTTGGAGATTTTCCCAATTGTTTTTCTTTGTTCGAAATGCCTTGTTTTCTCACACTTGAGCTATCATATCCATCCTATCTATAGGATCTTATTTTGTGAGAAAAATTAGTTTGTGGTTTGCTGAGACCACCCAGTATTGTAATCCTCTTTACTTTGTGTTTGTGTTATCTCTCTTGTGTAGGGTGATTGTGGAGGAGATTTGGGTTTGTTGGTATCTCTCTAAGTGTAGAGGTGATTATGGTTGGAGTGTTGGCTTTGTGCCTATCCCTCTAAATGTAGAGGTGATTGTTATTTGGCTTAGTGCCTTATCCCTCTTGTGTGAGGTGATAGTTGTTGTGCCTTGCATCTTGTGTAGAGGTTGTTTTGTTAGAGAGAAGAGTTGTGTACTCTTAATTTATATTTGTCAAATCCTCAGTGGAGGTTCCCTGTGTGGGAAGTCTTGTATGGACGTATAGTGGAAATCCTTCTGTGTGAAGGCAGGGACGTGAGCAGTGGCTCGAACTTCGAAACATATCTTGGTGTTTGTGAATGATCCACTATCTCTAAACTCTCTCTCTTATACCTTACAATATTTCATCTTGTTCATATCATACATCTATGTTTAAAATTGTTTGTGTGTGCCTATACTTGTGTTGAACCAAGAAAGCTTCATATAGCATCTTGATTGATGCCAAACCTGCACACAAAATACGAAATTATAGAACTTAAGAAAGGAAATGTGCAAGTGCTCAATTCTTCCGCTATAGCAAGTGGCTATGCGGGTCGTGATCCACAAGGAGGGTTTGCGATGGAAGCTTTACTTTTCTTTATTGAAATCGTTATGAAAATAAGCGAAAGTTCTTCTCTGTTTTAAAGTTATAAAAATGAAAAAGAAAGTTATAGTTAAAGTTAAGAAGAAAGTGAAAGATGAAGAAGGTGGATAAATCAGAAAACAAGAAAATTGACTATGTACAAATGGAGTGAGTGGAGAAGAAATAGTTGGAAGAGGTGGTGATATAATTTACAGAAATGAGAGAAAGGAAGAAATACTTACCTAGGTTGAGTGATGACTTACCTGGAAACTGTTGCATGTTCTACCTTTGCTTCGGAGGCGTTCAACGCATAGATCATAAGCTCGAGCTCAGTCCCCGTGCACATTATATCGTCAAGCCTAGCAAGAACGAAGTGATGCGGATCTTGGAAGAGGAAAACGTCTTCATGAACTATCGCTGGCTCTCACGTAGCTTAGTTATACTTGCTTTGGATTTCACTTGTAAACTCAACAAATACAACCAAAGTAAAGTAGAAGAGGAAGAAGAAAGCAAAACAAAATACGAACATAAAAAGAAGCTTTTACCTTTATTAATTGCAGAGATAATGGAAGAAAGGAGGAGGGTACATCGGTGTCACTCTCAACGTCAGCCTCTCTCTCTTACTTACATGAATCTTCTTCTACCCTAAGTTTACATACAAGTTACATAAACAGAAAAGAAAACCTAAACTACAAAGAATTAAAACTAGGCTAAATCCTAATCTGCATTGGCGTCCAATTTTCAGCGCAAGTACAGGCCTTTTATAGGCAAAACCCTAACCACCATGATCCCGGGGAGGTCGGGGGAGCAAACGCTCCCCCTAATTCCCCAACAAAGCCGCGAAAACGCAGCCCAAGCCGCGTTTTCGCGGCCAGGGTGTGGCCAGGTGGCCACACCCTGTTGGTGGGTTTTCCCGGTTTCTCCCTCTGACTTTATCTGGAGTTGGTTTTGCAGTTTGGCTCTGAGATTTTGAAGAAATGGCCTTGGATTCTTGGCTTTAACCGATCAATCCTGAGAGGATTCTTCTCAACCGGTATCAACCTCTTGATTTTGCCCTGATTTAGTGAGTGCGAATTAATTCTGATTTAATTCAGAATTTTGGTGGGCTTTGGGCTCATTTCTCTTCAACTTCTTAAAGATTGGGCCTGCAAATAAATTAAACAATTAATTAGGACAATGCAGGCTTTTTATTCTAAAATAAGTATGGACATATGATATTAAATATGCAATATTAGCGACCAATCACACCCCCATACCTATCTTTTGCTCGTCCTCGAGCAAAACAACTAAACTATACTAAGGATTATTAGACCACTTTCGCAGGTCACGCGATTGCACTGAGCATGTGCAACAAGCCGTTAAACCTCTAGGTTTCCCCTAGAGGACGAGTGTTGTCTCGTGAGGGTTTTCAGCGGATTACACCCACAAAATCCATAAAGAAAGAGAAATAAAGAGTTAGTATTTTCGAAAAGCATTTTGAAAGAGAAAAATATTTGAAATATGATTGTAAGATCTAAGCAATTTATAAGTTATAGGAAAACTGAATTTTTCATTCCTAAACTTAGTCTCTATTCAAAAATTTGTTATCAATCAAAGTAAGGAGTCAAATTGTACTTCTCATCTAGTCTATTACTTTACCCTAAGTCATATGCACCTTGTGACTGTGAAAATTTTGACTTAGGGTTCATTAACTCTAACTCTTATGCCTTATTTATTTATATATACTTTTTTTTTATTTTATTCCTCAATTTCATTAGGCTTTCTAATCTGCCCATGTAACAAGCATTCAGTCGGTGACACCCAAACCGGACAGTTTTAGGGCACCAGGTGAGAAAACACCCCTAAGGACTTAAATACTCGAGCAGATAAGGCCACGAAACCAAGGTTTTTATTTATACGATGTACCCCTTTTAGGCGTGAATACTTATTCTTCATGAGGCATAAATACCCAGCTTAATCAGAGGATACACATTTTTTTTTAAACTCATCTAATTATCTTTTGCATAAATACTAAGGCTTGCTTAGGCCAAAGCACCTAGTTAATCAATAATTAGACTTGTTATTTTTTTATTTTCAAACTCATCTAATTATCTTTTACATAAATACTAAGGCTTTCTTAGGCCAAAGCACCTAGCTAATCAATAATTAGATTTGTTTATATATATATATTTTTTATAAGGCATAAGAATCTTTGTTTTTGAACCCAAGTGTGTAAGTGTATGAAGTGTGCATATTTCATCAAGGTAAAGATCAAGACCAAATACTTTGACAAATTATCTTCCTAACTCTAAAAATCAAAAAATAATCTTATTTTGACCAAGTATAAGAAATCCTAATTTGAATTTTCCTATTCCTTAAAATTAACTTAATTTCTTACAAAAATAAGTCAAAATATTGTTTCTATTTTTCAAAAAGTTTTTAAAAATAAAGAAAAATGTTAAATTTTTTTTTTAAAGAAAAAGAAAAGTTATGTTAGACCCTCCCCCACACCTATCTCATGCATTGTCCTCAATGTATGAATTAATGCATAGATGCATGAAAAAGAAGAAAGGGAAGGAAAATGGTTACCTTAAGGTGGTGGTTCCGGTGGTGATCTGATTGGTCCACGAAACGCGGCCCAATCAACTTTTCTTGGGTCTCGGAGGAACCCACCAGAAGTATCTTTAATATAACCCATTAAAAAGATGTATCCGTAAAGGATCTTTATTAAATATTTAACCCCATCTAATGTCCATATTCCATAACTAATTTCGGAGTCAAATTTGTCAACCACCTCGTCCCAGAATGGAGTATGAAATGATAGGACGGTTGACTTGGACTCAGGAAGGACAGGAACTAATACCGACTCGGGAAGGTGACTTAAGTCAAGTAAAAGTTCAGGAGTCGAAATTGGTTCAAGAAGCGGGTCCAAGTCAAGAAGTTGAAACTCTAGTCCACATGTATTTTCTAACACTGGAATGTGACTTAATGTGGGTGATTCCAGTTCAGGAATGATAGGTGGAGGAATCAAAACTGACTCTAAAATATTACTCAAGTTTGATAACACAACAGGAGTCAATATTGATTCAGAAAGTTGAACTGGAGCACAGATTTGAGAATCTAGGTCACATATCTCATTGAGTTCAATATCAGAAAATTGAGAACTTGCCAATTTGTCAATAGGATTTTCAAAATTGTATAATTGGTCAAGTTCAATATGATCCTCAAGAATGGGTGATTCAATTTCATGATGAATTGGCACAGGATTCAATGTTGACTCAGGAAAAAGATTAAAATCAGGTGAAGATACCGGAGTCATAATTGAATTAGGAAGTAGAATTGAATCACTAAGTTGGGGTTCAGGATCATATTCATTTTCAAGTTCTATTTCAGGAAAAGGAAAACTTGCTAAACTGTCAATATCTTTTTCAAAATTTGGAGCTTGGGCAAGTTCAAGTGGTTGTTCTGAAATGGAATCTTAATTTCCAAGACTACATGATTCTTCGACTCTAACAGAATGGTAAGTGACATAAGGACGGTGGGAACGTAGAGATTCGACCATCATATCTATGTCACGATTACGAGTGTTTTGAGCCTGAGTCATAACTTCAAGCATCTTTTCATAGTTGATAGGTTCATTGTTTTGATGAAAAGATTGTTGGCCCAAAGGCCTATCACCCTAGTTTTGATGATGATCAACTCATGAAGTTATATTTACTAATGATCTTGTGTTTAATTAGTGACAGATTCCTTATCAAGATCTTAGTAGGTGTGGAGCTTCAACAAAGGATAAAAAGTTAAGTTGGAAGCTAGCACCGGTTGATTCACGAGCCTATGCATCAAGAACACATCTAGAGATGAGCTCGGTGGATTGCATTTGGACTAAGTCAAGAAGATGAGAAGCCTTCAAGGGAAGACTTCAAGAAGTTGAAGACTTGTGTCTAGGTATAAGATTTTTATTTGTCTTAGATAAAAATGTAAAGGATAGAATAGATTGGTGGATTGCTCAAGTCTATATCACACACACACTCTTGATAGAACTCTTGATAGAATGATTTTCATAAAAGATTTTCCTAGTTAAGAAAAGATTTTTTATTTGTGATAAAATACAATTTGGTTTTTGGTATTTCATAGTTTACATATCTTATATCCAAAATCATGCTTAGAGCCTATTGTCAAAAACTAGATATTTCATCTTGATTGTGTAGTGGATCATATCCATACACTCTATGCTTTTAGAGTATATCTTGTTTTTGTATTTGATGAAAGTTTGGAAAAACATGTTGATATTTCAAAACCAAGTTTAGTGCTTTATGTCAAAAACTAGATATGTCATCTTGATTGTGTAGTGGATCATATCCACACACACTATGCTTTAAAGTGTATCTTATTTTTGTATTTGATGGAAATTTGGAAAAACATGTGTTTTAGAAAAACAGTTTTTATTATGAGCCAATATTTCCAAGTTACAAAAATAGTCAAATCTTCAATAACATGCCTTGATTTTGTGCAAGCATGTTTCTATCTCATAAAACTATTTTTGTAGAATTTCTAAGTATTTATGGGATTTTTATTAAGCCAAAAGACCAATCCTTAATCCCTATTTTCTGGTTCTGCCAGTTCTGATTTTTCAGAACTGACAGAGGCCGGTCGACCGGGTCGGTCGACCGGACGTGCACAACGTGCACGCCAGTGTGTACTGGAGATCGGTCGACCGGGCCGGTCGACCGCTTAAGAGAGCTTTGCTCTCGGGAATTATCGGTCGACCGGGCCGGTCGACCGACAGAGAGTTTTCTCTCTTCTCCAGTTGCGCGGTCGACCGGGCCGGTCGACCGGAGGCTGCAACGGTCGGATTTTTGACCGTTACCGGTCGACCGGTCCGGTCGACCGGTAGGTCTGACAGAACCCCAACGGCTCTATTTTCTGTCAGCCTATAAAAGGGGGTCTTGTCAACTGTTTTTGGCAGAAGATTTTAGAGACTCTTGAGCCAGTTTTTCTGATACTTTTAGAAGAGTTTTCTCCACAAAATGGAGTGCAAATACTTCCCATCTTAAAGGGATTTTATCAAGAGAGTGTAAAAGTGATTTCTTGTGTTTTTCACCATAGCTTTCTTTCCTTGATTTCTCACACTTCACTTGAGCATCCATAGACATATCTATCCTATAGGAAAGTGTTGTAGTGAGCCTTTGTAATTGGTGATCAAGTGTTAGATCACCAAAGAGATTTCCATTGTATTTTGAGGAGACGGGCAAGTGTGCTCGTGTGGTAGAGTTCTTGTGTGAACTCGGTGGTTTGAGGTGCGCCCTCATTGAGCCGGTGGGCTTGTGGTGTACGGACAAGGGAGTCCGAGAGCTTGTAGGTGTTGCGGCACCAAGGAGAGATCCGTTGGGGATCTTGCATAGTGGAAATCCTTCGTGTGTCGAAGGCGGGGATGTAGAGCAAGTGTGCTCGAACCTCGAAACAAACCCTTTGTGTTTGCGATTGCTCACTCTTGCTCTCTTTCTCTTTTTGTCTCTATTTTATATCTTGCATTCAATTTATTGTGTTCATCTTATATATGCATGATATATTCCCTTGTGCTCATAATTGATATACATACTTGCTTGGGATTGTTGTTAACACTAGTATTCAACCAAGAGAGCCAACGCGGCACCTCAACCCATTCAAGGGGAATCTAGAGGAGCTTGTCCAGAGCCTCGCAAGGGGAATTCGGCAACACTCTTGAGTTATACATAAGTGTTTAATTAAAAGAAGTTTTAATTTGGTCATCTTAGTTTTAATTCAGCATTATTTGTTCATAAGTGACCATTAGATTAGCCATCACCTATTCACCCCCCTCTAGGTGATCTTACAATTGGTATCAGAGCTAGTGCTCTTGATATTGGGTCTAACAACCTAAGAGTTAAAGATCCTCCTTTTTAGGCTAATCACAATATTTTTGTACACACACACACCTCACCATGGACTTCATGTCACCACCCACCTTTGATATTCTTAACATCCAAACTTGGAAGGTTAAGATGTCATTGTACCTCAAGGCCTTAGGAATTCATGCTTATCTTGCTACTACTAATAATGATTATTGTTCAAATAGCAAGTACATTGAGGCTAATGCAAAAGCCCTTCATGCTCTTAAATGTACCCTAAATGATGATTATTTATCTAGGGTTTCTAACATTGAATCGGCTTTTGTAGCTTGGAACATCATCACCTCCCTTGGCGAAAAGGATCTATATTATGCCGGGAGCGATTCGGATGTTGGAAGCGACACCTCCAACAAGTGCTACATGGTCCAAGGGGATAACCCCCTTGAGGTAACTTCCGAATCCGAGGATGAGGATGCTACTATGTCATATGATGAGCTAAATTCATTTTGCCAATTATTGCTTGAGAGATATGACATAATTAAAAAGGAAAATAAAAATTTGAAAAAGGATATTGCTTGCATGCATGTAGAACATGACTCTTTTAGAGATAACATTGCATGCTTGGAAAAAGATAACAAAAATTTGAAAAAGAACATTGATTGCATGCATGTAGAAAATGATTCTTTTAGAAATAAACTTGCATGTTTAGAAAAAGAAAATGAGGATTTGAAAAATGAGAATATTTCCTTAATGTCTAAATTGAATATTTTATGTGAAGGAAATATGATTTTGAAAAATAAGATTGATTTGGTGGAAAAACAAAAGGAAGATGTTTTTCAAGAAAATAAATCTTTGAAAAGAAAAATTTGTGAAAAAGAAAAGGATTTTGTTTCACAAAAGAAAAGGAAAAATGATCATATATCTCATCATGCTTCTCATGCTCACATTGATCAAAATGAGATTAAAAATTTGAAAAATAAAATTGATAATTTGAGCTCTAATTTGAGCTCATGTGCATTCAATCATACTAGATTGGAATCCTTGTTTCAAAGAAACAAGTTCCTCATACTCATGCACATCATCATCATGACCATACTTATGATGCACATCATGCTCACACTCCCACTCATAAGTATGCTAAGGTGTACATATGTACACATTGTGGCCGCAAAGGCCATCTAAGAAAATTTTGTTATGAAAGGTTAAATGTTCTTATTTTTGATAAAAATAAAAATACTTGGGTTCCTTACAAGATTAACCCCATACGACCCAAGAAAATATGGGTACCAAAACCCCCACCTTTTGCTTGTGATGTAGGTGAGGGCTCTCACAAAACGTGAGAGGGATGGTACCTTGGTAGTGGATGCACTTGGACATGATGGACATACTTTTGGGTTGCATCGCTATCAAGGATCTTTGGTGGATCAACCACCATGCTAGGAGCTTTGGAGTTGGTAACAATTTCTAAACTCCTATTTTATTTATGTACATGCTTGTTCATTCATAATATTCATAGCATGTTCATATTTTAAGGTTTTGTGTGCTTTATGTGGTAGTTACATGCTTAGATGTAGATTTGTCAAACTTGTATGTATACATATACAAATAGTGAACTACAATTGATTCTTAAATATTTGGACTTCATGCTCACTTGTATCCACTTTATGTATTTGTATAGACTAGTTTTGATGATTCTCCTTTATACATGTTTTGCCAATTTTTATGATTTACTTCATGTATATGCATGTTTAATTCAAATCTAGTAAATATACATGTATACCCGTGAGTCTCTAACTTTCATGCAAATATTTGATAGACTCTTTTACAATTTTGGGATATGTATGTGTATTGTTAGATTTGTATAATTCATACATATACCATGAAGATTGTAGTTTTTAATAAAAATGATTTTGTGTTGATTTGATAACAATGATTTCTATGTGATTTGAGCTTGAATGACTACTTTCATAAAAATACTATTTACATGATCTTTTGAACACTCATCCTTATGATACAAAATATTTTGAGCTCTATAGACCATGAGTGATTAAATCTTTGTGTATTTAGTATTGCTTTATGAAAAATATATGATTTGTTTTAAGATGAAAAATAAGATTTTTCATGAGATTCATGCTTCACTTTCTATTTTCATGAAAATACTATTTACATAACCTTTGAACACTCATCTTTTATTCAAAAATATATTTATGAGCCTTATGGACTATGAGTGCTTGGATTTTTATGTACTTAGTCTCATTCATGAAAAACATATGATTTGACATATTTGAAGGATCTTTAACTAGTTTTCAAAAACAATTTATACTAGTTATGTATCCTTCAAATAGTTTTTGAGATTGTCACATGATTCAATTTTTCTTAAAATTTAATGCTTCATGATTTAAATATTAGTTTATATGTTAGTTTTTGTCAACACTAGGATTTATACTTGAACATATCATGGGCCTCAAAAGATCTATTAGTAAGTGTGCTTAAATGCTTATTTGAACCCTTGAAATGTACTTGTATTGCTTAGTTTTGATGATTCATACATATTTAAACTTATGTTCACCTTTTGGATTTGATTTATGATCATGTGCCTTTTATTTCATGTATATGTGTATTTTGCCAAACCTTAAAATATACATGTATAACACTTGAGTCTTTTGCCTTCAATGCAAATCCATTCATATAGACTCACTTGAGTTTAAGAGATATGTATGTATATTTCATGTATTGTCAAAACATACATATATCTTGACATATAGATTTTGTTTTCAATGATTTAATAAAAAAAATGTGAGATAATTTTGATTTTCTAAGGAATATTGTACCTTATTGCCATTTTCATGATGCCATGTTTCACATAACATTAGTACACTCACTTCTTTTGAAACTATTTGGACTTTATGGATTAGAGTGTTTGAGTGTTTTGTGTTTCATTGCTATTTCATGAAAAACCTTAGATTTATTCCTTGATAGAAGGATTTCGTACTAGTTGTCAAACACTCTCATTTAACTAGTTCGAATTCTTCATGTGTTGTTAATGCTAAGCTTAATTCAAATCTCATTTTTCAAGCTTATGCATTAGATTTTTAAATGGTATCAATATTTTTTATTTGATATCAAAGAGAAAATTCAAAATTTGTTTTGATAAAATAGAATTAATGATTTTGTTTTGATGAGAAAAATTCAAATTTTTGATTTGTATTGCCCCTCCTTGACTTCCTTATTTTTGACATAAAGGGGGAGAAAATTTGTTGATTTGATTTTACTTTGAACCCTTTGTTGATGATTGACAAAAAGGGGGAGAAGTATTTGTGTTTTTGTTTTGATATATATGCATGATTTCCTTGCTTAAGGGGGAGAAGTATTTGTCCTTCTTACTTAAGGGAAATTAAGATTTGTATTTATGCATATGTGTTTTGATTTATGCAAATAGGAGTAAAAAGATTTTGATTTATGCTTGTTGCATCTCCATATTTGCATCCATATTCATGTGCTTCATGATCATATTTATTATTTATTTTGTATGCATGAGTTAAGGGGGAGCTTCTTTGAAGCTTTACTTTAATCCATGCATATATAACGTCATGAGTTTTGTCATCATCAAAAAGGGGGAGATTGTTGGCCCAAAGGCCTATCACCCTAGTTTTGATGATGATCAACTCATGAAGTTATATTTACTAATGATCTTGTGTTTAATTAGTGACAGATTCCTTATCAAGATCTTAGTAGGTGTGGAGCTTCAACAAAGGATAAAAAGTCAAGTTGGAAGCTAGCACCGGTTGATTCACGAGCCTATGCATCAAGAACACATCTAGAGATGAGCTCGGTGGATTGCATTTGGACCAAGTCAAGAAGATGAGAAGCCTTCAAGGGAAGACTTCAAGAAGTTGAAGACTTGTGTCAAGGTATAAGATTTTTTATTTGTCTTAGATAAAAATGTAAAGGATAGAATAGATTGGTGGATTGCTCAAGTCTATATCACACACACACTCTTGATAGAACTCTTGATAGAATGATTTTCATAAAAGATTTTCCTAGTTAAGAAAAGATTTTTTATTTGTGATAAAATACAATTTGGTTTTTGGTATTTCATAGTTTACATATCTTATATCCAAAACCATGCTTAGAGCCTATTGTCAAAAACTAGATATTTCATCTTGATTGTGTAGTGGATCATATCCATACACACTATGCTTTTAGAGTATATCTTGTTTTTGTATTTGATGAAAGTTTGGAAAAACATGTTGATATTTCAAAACCAAGTTTAGTGCTTTATGTCAAAAACTAGATATGTCATCTTGATTGTGTAGTGGATCATATCCACACACACTATGCTTTAAAGTGTATCTTGTTTTTGTATTTGATGAAAATTTGGAAAAACATGTGTTTTAGAAAAACAGTTTTTATTATGAGCCAATATTTTCAAGTTACAAAAATAGTCAAATCTTCAATAACATGCCTTGATTTTGTGCAAGCATGTTTCTATCTCATAAAACTATTTTTGTAGAATTTCTAAGTATTTATGGGATTTTTATTAAGCCAAAAGACCAATCCTTAATCCCTATTTTCTGGTTCTGCCAGTTCTGATTTTTCAGAACTGACAGAGGCCGGTCGACCGGGTCGGTCGACCGGACGTGCACAACGTGCACGCCAGTGTGCACTGGAGATCGGTCGACCGGGCCGGTCGACCGCTTAAGAGAGCTTTGCTCTCGTGAATTATCGGTCGACCGGGCCGGTCGACCGACAGAGAGTTTTCTCTCTTCTCCAGTTGCGCGGTCGACCGGGCCGGTCGACCGGAGGCTGCAACGGTCGGATTTTTGACCGTTGCCGGTCGACCGGACCGGTCGACCGGTAGGTCTGACAGAACCCCAACGGCTCTATTTTCTGTCAGCCTATAAAAGGGGGTCTTGTCAACTGTTTTTGGCAGAAGATTTTAGAGACTCTTGAGCCAGTTTTTCTGATACTTTTAGAAGAGTTTTCTCCACAAAATTGAGTGCAAATACTTCCCATCTTAAAGGGATTTTATCAAGAGAGTGTAAAAGTGATTTCTTGTGTTTTTCACCATAGCTTTCTTTCCTTAATTTCTCACACTTCACTTGAGCATCCATAGACATATCTATCCTATAGGAAAGTGTTGTAGTGAGCCTTTGTAATTGGTGATCAAGTGTTAGATCACCAAAGAGATTTCCATTGTATTTTGAGGAGACGGGCAAGTGTGCTCGTGTGGTAGAGTTCTTGTGTGAACTCGGTGGTTTGAGGTGCGCCCTCATTGAGCCGGTGGGCTTGTGGTGTACGGACAAGGGAGTCCGAGAGCTTGTAGGTGTTGCGGCACCAAGGAGAGATCCGTTGGGGATCTTGCATAGTGGAAATCCTTCGTGTGTCGAAGGCGGGGATGTAGAGCAAGTGTGCTCGAACCTCGAAACAAACCCTTTGTATTTGCGATTGCTCACTCTTGCTCTCTTTCTCTTTTTGTCTCTATTTTATATCTTGCATTCAATTTATTGTGTTCATCTTATATATGCATGATATATTCCCTTGTGCTCATAATTGATATACATACTTGCTTGGGATTGTTGTTAACACTAGTATTCAACCAAGAGAGCCAACGCGGCACCTCAACCCATTCAAGGGAATCTAGAGGAGCTTGTCCAGAGCCTCGCAAGGGGAATTCGGCAACACTCTTGAGTTATACATAAGTGTTTAATTAAAAGAAGTTTTAATTTGGTCATCTTAGTTTTAATTCCGCATTATTTGTTCATAAGTGACCATTAGATTAGCCATCACCTATTCACCCCCCCTCTAGGTGATCTTACAAAGATGAAGAATTGTCTTGGAAGTGGTAGTGAAATTGTAAGTCCATCAGATTTTAGGATTTGTGTTTGGACTCACGCATACTCATTTTCAAAATTGATGGTTTCCTATTTTGGACGGGTGGAACTGAGTATGAATCTTGAAAATATTGTGGACTAGGTGGAGAAGAAGGACAAGGTGGTTGGAAATTATGCTCGGGGGAGGTGAATCCCCACTGACTCGGTGAAGAGTTAAAATCATTATGGAAATTATAATTATTAGATAAGGGGTATGGGTCATATTGATTCGGATAAGACCAATCCGGCACACTAGGTTGGTCAAAGTTATGATATGCCGGGTTGGTAATATCCGAAAATGAAGTAGGTGTGTAATATGGATTATTATTGTAGTTGAAAAAATTATTATTATGGTCCATATCACACAATAGAATACAAATAAAGAAAAACAAACAAATAAACAAACAAAAATAAAAAAATTCTAGCCTAAGTTAGGGTAGACTTAGGACCTAGACGACTCCTAACTGGTTAGACTGTCCACGGGAGGTCTAATGTAGACTTTAACCACAAGCTAATCAGCCAGGTCAGGGCAAGGTTGGTGGGAGGTTTTCCGTCAAAGACGTTCCTTAATTAAATAACCACCAACCTTCGGGCTTTCGGCCCTCAATCCCTTTCCTAGACACTGATTTTGCAAGAGTTAGATTCCAACATTTTTCCCCCTTAGGATAATCTCCTAATTGAGTTTGAGATGTCCCTAGGGCCAACGTCTACTCAATTTTAGTTAGGCTTGGGTTAGTGAGTACTTGGAATGTGATTTTTGGGCTAAGGAAGGGTGATCAAATCGCCACCTTATCTTATTAATGGGTTAGTGCCCTTAAGATCAATTTGTGCAAGTATACAAGATATGTAAGATTCACTCAAAGCGATATAAATCAACCAAGAAGTGAGTTCTATGCTAAATGCAATGCATACGTACCTTGCTCCAGCACTCTTCAACAGTAAAAGTAAATGAATTGAAAAGACACGTGCCTAAAATGCAAACGTCTAATCAATTTTTAACTTTTGCAACAAACTTTTTACTGTTGATTATTAGCAGGTTTTTGTGATGGCATATAAGAAATAAATAATTGCAGCAAACTAGAATTTGCAAAGCTAGCAGCCCTGCAGAAACCTGTTAGTAGTCAGCTCTTTATTGCCGCGGATCCGCGGCTTTTGCCGTGGAAACGCGGCAATTCAGAGGGCAATGGGTCTCTGCTTTCTAGAGCAGAGGCCCAATACCACTTGTATGTCACTGCAAACTTATTTTCCTGCTTTGCTTGCCCTGTAACCTGCAACAGAGAAGAAAATTCGTTTAGTTCTAAAAAATTTTCAAGAAAAATTCAGATTTCAATAAAAACCGTTTTATCCTCCCCGGCAATGGCGCCAAAATTTGATTGATGCCAAACCTGCACACAAAATACGAAATTATAGAACTTAAGAAAGGAAATGTGCAAGTGCTCAATTCTTCCGCTATAGCAAGTGGCTATGCGGGTCGTGATCCACAAAGAGGGTTTGCGATGGAAGCTTTACTTTTCTTTATTGAAATCGTTATGAAAATAAGCGAAAGTTCTTCTCTGTTTTAAAGTTATAAAAATGAAAAAGAAAGTTATAGTTAAAGTTAAGAAGAAAGTGAAAGATGAAGAAGGTGGATAAATCAGAAAACAAGAAATCGACTATGTACAAATGGAGTGAGTGGAGAAGAAATAGTTGGAAGAGGTGGTGATATAATTTACAGAAATGAGAGAAAGGAAAGAAAGGAAGGAATACTTACCTAGGTTGAGTGATGACTTACCTGGAAACCGTTGCATGTTCTACCTTTGCTTCGGAGGCGTTCAACGCATAGATCATAAGCTCGAGCTCAGTTTCCGTGCACATTATATCGTCAAGCCTAGCAAGAACGAAGTGATGCGGATCTTGGAAGAGGAGAACGTCTTCATGAACTATCGCTGGCTCTCACGTAGCTTAGTTATACTTGCTTTGGATTTCACTTGTAAACTCAACAAATACAACCAAGATAAAGTAGAAGAGGAAGAAGAAAGCAAAACAAAATACGAACATAAAAAGAAGCTTTTACCTTATTAATTGCAGAGACAATGGAAGAAAGGAGGAGGGTACATCGGTGTCACTCTCAATGTCAGCCTGTCTCTCTTACTTACATGAATCTTCTTCTACCCTAAGTTTACATACAAGTTACATAAACAGAAAAGAAAAACCTAAACTACAAAGAATTAAAACTAGGCTAAATCCTAATCTGCATTGGCGTCCAATTTTCAGCGCAAGTACAAGCCTTTTATAGGCAAAACCCTAACCACCATGATCCCGGGGATGTCGGGGGAGCAAACGCTCCCCCTAACTCCCCAACAAAGCCGCAGAAACGCGGCCCAAGTCGCGTTTCCGCGACCAGGGTGCGGCCAGGTGGCCACACCCTGTTGGTGGGTTTCCCTGGTTTCTCCCTCTGGCTTTATCTGGAGTTGGTTTTGCAGTTTGGCTCCGAGATTTTAAAGAAATGGCCTTGGATTCTTGGCTTTAACCGATCGATCCTGAGAGGATTCTTCTCAACCGGTTTCAACCTCTTGATTTTGCCCTGATTTAGTGAGTGCGAATTAATTCTGATTTAATTCAGAATTTTGGTGGGCTTTGGGCTCATTTCTCTTCAACTCCTTAAAGATTGGGCCTGCAAATAAATTAAACAATTAATTAGAACAATGCAGGCTTTTTATTCTAAAATAAGTATGGACATATGATATTAAATATGCAATATTAGCGACCAATCACATCTCAACTCTTATTTAGAGGAATTCTACCCATCACCGGGAATTCGGCTACACTCTTTGGTTACACTAAGTGTGTTGCAATTAGTTTTTAATTCTGCATCATTTATTATTTAGATTAGCCATACACCTATTCACCCCCCTCTAGGTGTATTTTCAATTGGTATCAGAGTCTACGCTCCTGATATTAGGTTTAACCACCTAGAAGTGAGATCTTGATTTGCTAATCTAGATTTGCATTTGCACATATATTTGTTTACACACACTCATGGATTATCTTGCCCCTCCTATGTTTGATGTTTCTAACATCGATATATGGAAGCTTAAGATGAGTATGTACTTTAAGACCCTAGGAATGCATGTTTATCTTGCCACTACCAAGAAATCACATTTTAGTAATGACAAGTACATAGAAGCCAATGCACAAGCCCTAGATGCATTAAAACAAATATTAAGCAAAAAAATATTTATATATGGTTTCTCATTATGATACCGCTTTTACAGTGTGGAACACTTTGACCTCTCCCAAGCTTCAAACGACAAACCACGTGGAGAAGGAACTCTTGGTGGATGAGTCCGAACAAACTTGCTACATGGTCCAAGGAATTGACTCCCTGATCAGTCTCTAATTTTGCATAATTTGTATCACATCTTCACATTGATTTCATATTAAATTCTGCTAATAAAGCTTTGCTTGCTTGATTCTAGGTCCGTGGTGTGCAATGAAAAAGAAAACCCTAAATCACCATTTAATTAGTGATTAAAGGCCTATGAAAGATAATCATTGACCTAGAGAGCTGATTCTGTCAAAACTAGGGGCTGCAAATCAGAAACCGGGCACAGAGTCGGACAGGGGACAGACGGGACCGCGCGGCTCGAAGTGTCACGCGCGGCCCTAGTATGGCCGCGGAAACGCGGCACTGGCCGCGTTTCGTGGCCGTACGACCGCGGCCGCATTTTGGGCCAGGGCTTGTCCTCTGGCCCCCCTCTTCCCTGATGGCTATAAAAACCCCCCTGGGGTTCCGGAGTTAGGGATATACAGAGTTTTAGGAGTAGTTTTCATTCCATGTTGTAATTTAGGGTAGTTTAGTTTAGGTTAGTTCTTCTTCCTCCATTGTATTTTCCATTTTGTAGATCTTGTAATAGGGGGTGAGAGAGTGGTACATGCTTAGAATGCAGAGTGCTTGTAATAGAATGTGACAATCTATGAAAGGTGCTCTCTTTACCTCTTTATATTTTCTTCTCTCTAATCTCTTTTACATGTGTAGCTAGTCTTTTCTCTCATGGCAACTAACTACTAACCACCAACTAGTCTAACTTCTTTTATGATAATCCACATGAATCTAATAGCCTCGGTTTGGCCTTGCTCTTGCAAGAGCCATTAATGGCTCATGATGATGGATCTAACACTATAACTTTCCAACCACTAACAAGCTAATATTACTTTACTCCATGCTTACCTTTCTATAGTTTTGATGGTCTAAGTGTAGCTTGCACTTGTTTGTTGAGTTGGGTTGTGATGAGTTACATATGGGCCATACTTTGTAAAGCTCTTGAACCAAGGACTAGTGATGGCCAATGATACATGTGAGGCAACTATCACTAAGAGGTTAGCATGTTGGTGGAGTCATTTGTAGTTAGTGCCGTGAGTTTTTTTCTTTTTCACTTTGTTTTAAAAATACAATAAAACGACAAATACATTCTTTTCAATGTTTCCCACTTCTTCATATTTCACCGTATCTCTCTTTTCATTTTTTGCTTTCTTTTCTTTTGATTCTTTAAAACTTTGAAGAACTTTTAACATACACGTGAATCAATCGGTAAAGTTTCTATCGCCTCCCGTCCTTGTGAATTCGACTCGTTTTATCCTCTATTCTATAACGGAAGTATCGAGGAAGCTAAAGCACACACATTTTAAATCTTGATTTCAAAACATACACTTTTTGTGCGCGGTTTTCCCTCGATCAATTTTGGCGCCGTTGCCGGGGATGGGACCGGTTTTATTTCACAAGTTTGCTAACTTTTCTTCTTTATTTTTTGGTGTGCAGGTTAAAGTTTTAGCATTGCAGAAGCCCACACTTGCTCAAGTGTGGTCGGGTAAATTCTTATATATTTTTATATTCTGCTGCTAATTTTTGTTTATATTACTTGTGCACTGTAAATAATTTTAAGAAGTAAAATACAGAAATTAGATGCTTTAAAATGGTTTAGACATTTGCATCTAGGCATGTGTCAATTTTAATTCTAATATACTGTATTTTATTCTTGTGTGTTGTGATATTGACGGAGGTGTACATATTGCATTGCATATAGTTAGGATAAACACTTCAGTGATTTATTTGCTTTTTTGTGTTCATTCTTATCTATATTGCACACTTGCACAAATTATATTTAAGAGCGAACCCAAGACAAAATAAGGTAGGGAAGTTATTACCCTCCCTTAGCCCAAAAATCACCTCCCCACTCACGCAACCCACGCCTTAATAAAAATTGCTAGACATTGGCCCCTAGGGACATCTCGGACTCATTTAGGAGATTGACCTAAGGGGGAAGTTGTTATAATTTGACTCTTGCTAAATTAGTGTCTAAGATTGGGGATTGAGAGGCGAAACCTCGAAGAACGGTGGTTTGGCATAATTAGGCCCGTTGCTCCGGCACGGATACCTCCCACTGTTCTTTCCCCTACCTGGCCGATTAACTCTTGGGTCAGCTTCCGACAATAGACCCTCCGTGGACAGTCTAACAAGTTAGGAGTCGTCTAGGTCTAAGCCAACCCTAGCATAGGCTTGTTTTCTTTTTCTTTGTTTGTTTGTTTGTTGTTTGTTTGTTTTCTTTTTTGTAAATTTTGAAATAGATTTTAATAACAATAATTCTTTCAATCATGATATAAATTCATATTTCACTCTGACCTCATTTGACTGGATAACTCCAGCTGGCTATGTACAACATGAACCAACCATATATGCCTAGTTGTGATTATCCGACTCATTATGACCCTTAGCCTCAATCATATGACTATAATCTTCAAAATAATTTCAACTCTTCATAGAGTTCATGGGGTTCAACTCCCCCGAGTCCAATTTTCAACCACCTTATCCATAATTTTCATTCCCCGATTTTGGTTCATATACTCCTTTTCCCGTTCTACCATCTTAATAAAAATCTGATTTGGAAAGGAGTATAGAAGAGACCCTATAACAAATGTAAAATTTGCTCAATTCACAATCCTTCCCATATCAAACTCCACATACTCCTTTTCTAGAGCATCCAATTAAAGAAGAATTTGAGTTAGAAAAGCGTTTGGAAGTCTTTTGTGATAGAATGCAAAACATGTTGGACTCCTCATCTCAACCAAATTTTCAAGAGTCCTACTCATCTTTTCCAGTCTCACCTATTCAAAATGAACAAACTTTAATACTGGACTTGAGTATGGAACCCTTGCGTGAGTTCGAGCAGCAACCGCAAAATCCGATGGACTCACAATTTCACCACAATTTCCAAAATCTACTTCCATACTCATCTTTTCAAGAAAAACTAATTACAAAAAGTATGAAAGACATGATTCAGACTCAACATTTTGTTACCCTGTCTGTCAGTAGGTTAGACTCAATAATGAGTGATCTGATCAATGAGAGCGAGGAAAATCTTTCTTGTCAACCATTGACCAATCCTTATATCCCTTACTCTACTGATTGGACCCTTGAATCATGTCATTTTGGGAATCCAGATTCAATTTCAGAACACACATTCGAACTTGACCAAACTCCAAGCTATGAAAGTCACCTGGACATTCTGGCAAGTTATCCCTTCCTTGAAATTGAAATTGAACCTAAATGTGATCCTGAACCTCCTGTTGGGAATTCCATTTCACTTTTTGATTCAATAATGACTCTGGTATCTTTACCAGATTTTTTTCTCTATTCCGGAGTCAACATTAAATCATGTACCCGTATACTGTGAAATTAAATCATCAATATCTTATGATCACACTATGGGGAAAGTGTGTGAACATCAATTCTTTGGTTTGGACCCTATTTTTGAACCAATTTCGACTCTCATGGTTGACTCTCAACTTGATCTGAGTCAACTTCCCGAGTCGGTATCGATTTTTCTTCCTATTCCATTTAAGTCCAAATCCATCATTTTTAAAAAATCACACTTCATTGTTGGACAAGAATGTTGACAAAAGTGACTCAGTATTATTTTGAAAATTAAAAATTAGATGGGGATAAAATCTTCAATAAGACTATTCAATCCATCATTCTTTTACTGGGTCATATTAGAGAGGTCATTAGTGGGTTCCTGCAAGATCCACGCTATTTTGATTGGGTCGCAACGCTTGGCCCAATTAGACCACCACCGTAGCCACCCCCTTGAGGTAATCTTCCTTCCCTCTCTATTTGTTTCATATATTTACACATTCACGATGCATTGAGGACCATACATGAGATAAGTGTGGGGGAGGGTTTACTAACGTAGTTAGTTTTATATTTTCTTCCTTTTACACTTCTTTTTAATTAAACAAAAAAATATTTTATATAAAAACTTTTTACCAAGCTTTTTGAAACAAGATAAGTAGTTTTGATTTATGTTAAAGAAAATTAAGATTATCTTAGGAATTAGGAAGACCTAAAATTATGAATAGATCTTGTTTAAATTTTAGGATAAGAAAGTAAATTGAAAAGGATAATTTGATCTTGAATTTTTGTCTTAGATTTATGCACTCCACACTTACACAATTTTTGGGATTGAAATAAAGACTGAAAATGTCATAAAAATATATATTCAAAAAAATTATGATAAATAAAAATCACTTATTAAGTTGAGTAATTATGCCTCAGGAAGCATGATTATTCATACCTAAAATGGTGGATAAAAATAAATAATCTCCTTTAGTTTTGTGTCCTTGTTTACTCGAGTCCTTAAGTCCGAGGGATGTTTTCTCATCTGGTGCCCTAAGACTATCTGGTTTGGAAGTCACCGGCTAAAGGCTCACTACCCGGGTAAATAAGAAAGCCTAAGAAAACTAAGGAAAGAAAAAGGAAAAAATAATTACAATATATATATAATTATATAAACAATGGCATGAAAGTTAAAGTCGATATCCCAAAAATCTTCACAGTTCACTAAGTGCATATTTTTCTAAGAGTTTTATGAAAGATCAAAGAGTCAATTCAATTTTAAATTCTTACATTCAATTTATAACAAATTTTTTTGCATTTTGACTTAGTTTAAGAAAGAACAATTTCTGGTTAACATCTGACCTTGGATCACTTATATTTTCACAAAAATACTTCAACACTTTTCTCTATTTCAAAATGCGTTTTAAAAAAAAATACTACCATTTGATTTCTTTCTTTATGGATTTTGTGGGTGTAATCCGCTAAAAACCCTCAGGAGACAAAACTCCTCCTCTAGGGGAAACTTAGAGGTTTAACAGCTTATTGCACATGCTCAGTGTCGCGTCACCTGCGAAAGTAATGTAATAATTTCTTAGTTTTTTATTTTGCTCGGGACGAGCAAAAGCTAAGTGTGGGAGTGTGATTAGTCTCTAATTTTGCATAATTTGTATCACATTTTCACATTGATTTCATATTAAATTCTGCTAATAAAACTTTACTTGCTTGATTCTAGGTCCATAGAGTGCAATGAAGAAGAAGACCCTAAATCACCATTTAATTGATGATTAAAGGCCTATTAAAGATAGTCATTTACCTAGAGAGCTGATTCTTTCAAAAACAGGGGTTGCAAACCAGAAACCGGGCACAGGACCTGCAGGGGACAGACGGGACCGCGCGCGGCTCGAAGCGCCGCTCGCGGCCCCAGTATGGCCGCGTTTTCGCGGCCACGTTTTGGGCCAGGGCTTGTCCCCTGGCCCCCCTCTTCCCTGATGACTATAAAAACCCCCTGGGGTTCCAGAGTTGGGGATATACAGAGTTTTAGGAGTAGTTTTCATTCCATGTTGTAATTTAGGGTAGTTTAGTTTAGGTTAGTTCTTCTTCCTCCATTATATTTTCTATTTTGTAGATCTTGTAATAGGGTGAGAGAGTGATACATGCTTGGAATGCAAGAGTGCTTGTAATAGAAGGTGACAATCTATGAAAGGTGCTCTCTTTACCTCTCTATGTTTTCTTCTCTCTAATCTCTTTTACATGTGTAGCTAGTCTTTTCTCTCATGGCAACTAACTACTAACCACCAACCAGTCTAACTTCTTTTATGATAATCCACATGAATCTAATAGCCTTGGTTTGGCCTTGCTCTTGCAAGAGCCATTGATGGCTCATGATGATGGATCTAACACTCTAACTTCCCAACCACTAACAAGCTAACATTACTTTACTTCATGCTTACTTTTCTATAATTTTGATGGTATAAGTGTAGCTTACACTTGTTTGTTGAGTTGGGTTGTGATGAGTTACATAAGGGTCATGCTTTGTAAAGCTCTTGAACCAAGAACTAGTGATGGCCAATGATACATGTGAGGCAACTATCACTAAGAGGTTAGCATGTTGGTGGAGTCATTAGTAGTTAGTGCCATGAGTTTTCTTTCTTTTTCACTTTGTTTTAAAAATATAACAAAAATCACAAATACATTCTTTTCAATGTTTCCCACTTCTTTGTATTTCACCGTCCCTCTCTTTTCATTCTTTGCTTTCTTTTCTTTTGATTCTTTAAAACTTTGAAGTACTTTTAACATACACGTGAATCAACTGGTAAAACTTCTATTGCCTCCCGTCCTTGTAGATTCGACTCGTTTCAGCCTCTATGCTATAACGGAAGTATCGAGGAAGCTAAAACACACACACTTTAAATCTTGATTTCACACACACTTTAAATTTTGATTTCAAAACATACACTTTTTGCGCGCGGTTTTCCCTCGGTCACTCCTTGAGCTAAATTCAGAAACTTAATTAGATGATTGTACTAGTTCTTCAGGTGATGATTATGTGAATGTCGATGCATTAAATGAAGAACTATCTATTGTATGTGAAAACTTGCTAGAAAAGTATAAACTTTTGAAAAAGAAAACTTTTAAAATAAAAGAAGAAAATAAGGATTTATTTTCAAAACTTAACATGGCTTTGCAAGAGAGGGATAAGATTTCTAATGAAAGAGACTCATTGAAATCCCAACTTGATATTATCTTAAATGAAAATAAATCTTAAAAAATAAAAATGATTGTGACATTGTTTTGAAGAAAAATGAAGTTCTATCTTCAAAACTTGTTTTTGTTTTTAAAAGAAAATGAATCTTTGAAAAATAAATTGCTTCAATTTCAAAAGAGCTAGATTTGATTTCAAAGGAAAATATATCTTTGAAAAATGATTTAAATTCACATATTTGCCATGCTTCACCATCTAGTGTTTCTATTGCATGCTCCACCTCTTCTTCTCATGTTGAAAATTATATAATTATGTTAAAAAAGAGTGTTGATTGTTTGGGCTCTACTTTGAGCCAATGTGTCAGAGCCACGCGCAATTGGAATCCATGTTTTGCAAGAAATATGCTCCTCATATGCATGCACACAAACCACGGCATTCACATGCTCATCATGCTCACACCCATGATTCTATGTATGCTCATGTGTACTCTTGTACACATTGTGGACGTACGGGCCACCTTGCAAGATTTTGTTATGATAGAATACATACTTCAAATTTTGCAAATAAGTTTGTTTGGGTTAGGAAAGGTGCTAACCCCCATGGACCCAATAAGGTATGGGTACCAAAAGCCACTCCTATTTTATTTGATGTAGGTGTGGGCTCTCACTTGACGTGAGAATGTTGGTGCTGAGTGAGTTTAAACCTGCACAAAAAAATACAAAATTTCAAAACTTTAAAATAGAGATGCGTAAGGGCTCAATTCTACCGCGATAGCAAGTGGCTATGCGGGTCGTGATCCACAAGGAGGGACTAGCGATGGAAGCTTTTTAGTAAGTTCTTTTTTATACTACAAAGAATGGTTAAAGATTTTCTTTTAGTTCTTTAAAAGAAAAATGAAAAAGAGTTTTAATTAAGTTAGGAAGAAAGTGGTAGATAGAGAAGGTGGAGTAATGGAAGTGGATATGTAATAAAGAATAATGCAATAAATGTGTGCAATCACACCCCCACACCTATCTTTTGCTCGTCCTCGAGCAAAACAATAAAACTAAACCAAATTATTAGATCACTTTCGCAGGTCACACGATTGCACTGAGCATGTGCAACAAGCCGTTAAACCTGTAGGTTTCCCTAGGGACGAGTTTTGTCTCGTGAGGGTTTTCAGTAGATTACACCCACAAAATCCATAAAGAAAGATAAACAAAGTGTTAATATTTTGAAAACACATTTTGAAAGAAAAATATTTGAAATATTATTGTAAGATTTAAGTAATCTATAAGTTATAGAAAAACCAAAATTTTCATTCCTAAACTTAGTCTCTATTCAAAAATTTGTTATCAATCAAAGTAAGGAGTTAAATTGTACTTCTCATCTAGTCTATTACTTTACCCTAAGTCATATGCACCTTGTGACTGTGAAAATTTTGACTAAGGGTTCTTTAACTCTAACTCTTATGCCTTATATATATATATATATATATATATATATATATATATATATATATATATATATATATATATATATATATATATATATATATATATTGGTGGTATTATTCCTTAGTTCTATTAAGCTTTCTAATCTGCCTATGTAACGAGCCTTTAATCGATGACTCCCAAACCAAATGGTCTTAGGGCACCGGGTGAGAAAACACCCCAAGGACTTAAGGACTCGATCAAAAAAGGCCACAAAACTAAAGATTTTATTATATGAACCACTTTTAGGCGTGAATACTTATGCTTTATTAGGCACAAATACCCAGCTTAATCAGAAGATTTATATATATATATATATTTATATATATATATAAACTTATTTAATCATCTTTCGCGTAAATCCAAGGCTTACTAAGGCCAAAGCACCTAGCTAATCAATAATTAGATTTGTTCATCTTTCATAGATATATTTTTTTCTTTTTTTTCTTCTTTTTTTTTATAAGGCATAAGAATCTTTGTTTTTGAACCCTAAGTGATAAAGTGTGTAAGGTGTGCATATTTCTTCAAGATAAAGTTCACGACTAAATTACTTTCACAAACTTTCTTCCTATCCTTAGAAATCAAACAAATAATCTTATTTTGATCAAGTATAAGAAATCCTAATTATGATTTTTCTATTCCTTAAAATTGACTTAATTTCTTATTTCTATTTTCAAAAAGTTTTTGTAAAAGTAAAGAAAAATGTTAAAAACAATTTTTTTATTTTTTAATAAAAAGAAAAACCTAAGTTATGTTAGAACCCTCCCCACATCTATCTCATGCATTGTCCTCAATGTATGAATTAATGCATGGATGCATGAAAAAGAAGAAAGGGAAGGAAAATACTACCTTAAGGTGGTGGTTCCGGTGGTGGTGTGATTGGTCCACGAAATGCGGTCCAATCGACTTTTCGTGGAGTTTGGAGGAACACACCAGAAATCTCTCTTATATAACCCACTAAAATGATGTATATATGAACGGTTTTTATTAAAAATTTAATCTCATCTAATTTTCAAATTTCATAATTAATTTCGGAGTCAATTTTGTCAACCACCTTGTCCCAAAATGAAGTGTGAAAAGATAGAATGATTGACTTGGACTTAGGAAGTACGGGAACTAATACCGACTCAGGAAAGTGACTTAAATCAAGTAAAGGTTTAGGAGTCAAGATTAGTTCAAGAAGTGGGTCCAAATCAAGAAGTTGAAACTCAAGTCCACATTCATTTTCCCACAATGGAATGTGACTTAATTTGGTGATTCAAGTTTAAGAATGACAGGTGTGAAAATCAAAACTGACTCTAAAATATTACTCAAGTCGGGTAATAAAACATGAGTCAATATTGATTCGGAAATTTGAACTGAATCACAAAATTGAGATCTAGGTCACATTTCTCATTGAGTTCAATTTCATAAAAATAAGAATTTGCCAATTTGTCAATAGGACTTTCAAAAGTATGAAATTGGTCAAGTTCAATATGATGATCATCAAAGATGGGCGATCAATTTCATTATGAATTGGCACAGGATCCAATGTTGACTCGGGAATAGATTGAAATCAGGTGAAGATACCGGAGTCATAATTGAATCAGGAAGTAGAATTGAATCACTAAGTTGAGGTTCATGATCATATTCATTCTGAAGTTCAATTTCAAGAAAGGGATAACTTGCCAAACTGTCAATGTCACTTTCAAAATTTGGAGTTTGGGCAAGTTCAAATGATTGTACTGAAATGGAACCTTGTTTTCCAAAACAATATGACTCTTCGGCTTTAACAGAATGGTTAGCGACATCAGAACTAGTCAAACGGTGAGAACTTAGAGTTTGGATCATCGTATCTATGTCATGATTACGAGCATTTTTAGTCTGAGTGATGGTTTCAAGCATCTTTTCATAGTTGATTGGTTCATCGTTTTGTTGCGATTGGTCTTGAAAAGATGAAGTGTTATTTTGGAATTAGTGGTGAAATTGTGAGTCCATCAGACTTTGTGATTGTTGTTTAGACTCACGCATACTCATTTTCAAAATTGATGGTTTTCTATTTTGAACTGGTAAAACTGAGTATGAATCTTGAAAATATTGTAGACAAGGTGGATAAGGAGGACAAATTGGTTGAAAATTGGACTCAGTGGAGGTGAATCCCCATTGACTCTGTGAAGAATTGAAATTATTCTGAAAATTATGGTCATAAGATTGGGGGCGTGGGTTATATTGATTCGGATAAGACCAATCCGGCACACTATGTTGGTTAAAGTTATGATATGCCGGGTTGGTAATATCCGAAAAAGAGGTTGGTGTGTAATATAGTTTACCATTAAAATTGAAAAAATTGTTATTATAAGTCATATCACACAAGAAATGTCAAACACAAAAAAAAAAGAAAAACAAACAAATAAGCAAATAAATAAAAAAAATCTAAACTAAGTTAGGGTAGACCTTTGACCTAGACGACTCCTAACTGGTTGACTATCCATGGGAGGTATAATGTAGACTTTGACAACAAGCTAATCAGCCAGGTCAGGGTAAGATTGGTGGGAGGTATCCACGCAAAAGCGACGGGCCTAATTAAGCCAAACCACCAGCCTTCGGGGTTTCGCCCCTCAATCCCTTTCCTTAAACACTGATTTCGCAGGAGTCAAATTCTAGCATATTCCCCCTTAGGATAATCTCCTAATTGAGTCCGAGATATCCCTAGGGACAACGTCTACTCATTTTTAGTTAGGCTTGGGTTAGTGAGTGAGGAGATTATTTGTGGGCTAAGGGAGGGTAATGACTTCCCTACCTTATCTTGTTTATAGGACAAGCCCTTAAGATTGATTGTGCAAAGTATGCAAGATAAAGAAAAGTAACATTCAACAAGAAAATAATCACTTAAGAATGTTTCCTAAACTATATGAAATGCAAACGTACCTTTTGCTCTAGCACTCTTCAACAGTAATGTAAAATATAAACGAATTAGACACGTGCCTAAATGCAAAGTCTAAAACGTTTTTAATATTTAACAAATATCATTTTACTGTTGAGATTAGAAAGGAAGTATAGTGAGACAAATAAGGAAATTAATAGTTACAGATATTAAACTTTGCAATTCAGCTAACCTGTAGAAAATACAGGTTAGTAGTTCACTCAGATTGCCACAGGAATGTAGCAAATCTGAGGGCTTCTTCGCTCTGCTTTCTTGAGCAGAGTCCAAGGCCACTTATATGTCCACTGCAGTAAAAGTTCCTTATTGTTAAATCTGTATACCAAAAACTAAGAAGAAGGTTAACCAAAATGTAAACTTTAATGAGAATTACTTACCGTCCCTCCCCGACAATGGCGCCAAAATTTGATTGAGTTTAAACCTGCACACAAAAATACAGAATTCAGAACTTTAAAATAAAGATGTGCAAGGGCTCAATTCTACCGCGATCGCAAGTGGCTATGCGGGTCGTGATCCACAAGGAGGGACTAGCGATGGAAGATTTTTAGTAAGTTCTCTTTTATGCTACAAAGAATGGTTAAAGATTTCTTTTAGTTCTTTAAAAGAAAATGAAAAAGAGTTTTAGTTAAGTTAGAAAGAAAGTGGTAGATAGAGAAGGTGCAGTAATGGAAGTGGATATGTAATAAAGAATAATGCAATAAATGTGTGCAATCAGGTGCCTTGATGGTGGATGCGTTCCGAGTTAAATGATGACAATTTTGGATACATCACTTTCAAGGGAGTTTGGTGGGAGGACCACCATGGTTTGGAGATCTAGAGATAAGCTCTATTGGTTTTGGTAACTATCTCTGACTCCCATTTAGTTTACATGCTTTCATATTATTGATTTTTAGCATGTTTAAGTTTTTCATGATTATTATTAAACGCCATGTTAATTAGATTAGTGATACGCATATGTAGTCTTTGAGATATACCCATGTGTATATAGATTTATATTTTTTGTGTTCTTACTATTGTTTAGCTAGAGTGTATATCATAACTCTAAAACATGCGCATTTACATAATGATCATATGGGTTTTTGTTTATGATTTTGCACTTCATGGTTTTGATTGCTTGTTTAGATGTAGTTTTCATTAAAACTTGTGTACATACTTGTACAACTAGTGAGCCACAAATTGATTATTATATTATAAATTGCTCATTTGTACTCATTAGATGTACTAGTATAGCCTAGTTTTGATGATTTTTGCATTTCAACTTGTATTCCCTATTTTTGTTATGTTTTCATGAAAATGTATTTAGCTTCATGTATATGTTAATTTATAAATATTTAGATATACATGTATACCCTTCAGTCACTTGCTTTTCATGTAAAATTTCTTTATGAACTCGTTTGTGTTTAGGATATGTATGCATACTTCTAATTTAGACAAAACATATATATACCTTGAAGCCATTTAGTTTTGATGATTTTTTATAAAAGGAATTTCATTGAGCTTCATTACCTATTTCCATGATTATACTTTTCACATGATTCTTGTACACTCACATTATTTATGTTTACTCCTGATTTTATTTTATGAGTACTTTGTTGAGCATTATATATCATGAGTGACAATTTTGTATAAAATACATACTTCATGAAATATATGATTTGGATTTATGTTTTGAAGAACCTATAACTAGTTATTTAAAAAATTATCTTAAACTAGTTAATTCTTCTATTGGTAGAGTTTTCATACGTATTAAGCTATTTTAAACTCATATTTTTGAAAACCCTACCACCAAAAGGTGGTTGGATGAGCAACCATGACTTGTATGTCAAAATTGAAAATCCATTTAAACTTGTGCATGAATAGGGTGGTAGGTATGAGTTACACACTTGATTTTCATTATATCTTCAATTGGTATCACAATTGATAATTTTATATTTGTATACTCATATTTGTGTTTTCTATATATGTATGATTCAAACCTCAAATAGTATCAATTTCGATTGATATTTTTCTTTTATATATATATATATATATATATATATATATATATATATATATATATATATATATATATATATATATATATACGATTTGATTGTGCTTACCATATCTTTATATCTTTAAGCATAAATTATGTTTATGCCAAGCTTGATTTAGTCCTTAATATCAATTATTTTTTAATTGATATCTTATACAAGCTTATGCATTATTTTTATTAGCATTTCATAAAGGGGAAGAAAAATTCGTGTTTTACCTTTCAATCAGTTTTATTTTCTATTGGTATCTTCTTCCATTCTTTATAATAAAAATACTTTAGTTTGGTATATGCTAACATTTTCAATATTGGTATCAATAATCTTAAATTGGTATTATTCTCAATTTGGTATCCTTATTGCAAAATAAGTTGTGTTTACCTAAAAAATTTTGGTTTTTAACTTTCAATTGGTATCAAAATTTACAATATATATTTCAATTGGTATAAAAAACATACAATATTTCATTTTCTATTGGTATCAAAAATTTACAAGATATTTTTAATTGGTATCTTTTGGAATCTTAAAATTTTTGTTTATTTTCAATTGGTATCATAAATTGGTATCATAATTTTTCGATATATAACTTTATTGTTTGATTTATTTTCGCCCCTTTGTTGATGAATTGACAAAAGGGGGGAGAAGTATTTGGTGAGTTTATATATGCATGTTTATTTTATTTCCTTGTTTATGCAAAAAGGGAAAAGAATTTGATTTGTTCATGCATGTTTATTTCCATTTATGCATATATTTGTTGTTTGGATTATGCACTTCATTGAATATAATTATTATTTATTGCTATGCATGAGTTAAGAGAGAGCTTCTATGAAGCTTAACTTTAGGGGCTGTTTGTTTTCCCGTAAAAGGCCGCAAAATCGTAAGTCGTAAAACCTCTTTTTCATTTTCTGCTATTTGTTTCGCTACAAAAAACTTGCAAAATACAACTCTCATTCCCCACTTGCAGTTGCTACAGTTAAATTTGTGGTCATGTAAATCTCACTTTTACACTCACATTTTCCCACTTGCAATTGCTACAGTTAATTTTGTGGTCATGTAAATTTTACTTGTAGTAAACTTGCAGTCCCAAAGCAGTTACTTGATAATCAATATATAATTTAATATTATTAAATATTTAATATTTTTAATATTTTAAATAGTATTTAATTTCTTATCTAATTATTTTATATTTGTATTTTTAGTTTTTTATTATTTTTAATATTGTTTTAATATTTAATATTTAATTAATTTAATTTAATTTTTATTTAATATTGTTATTTAATACTTTATTATTTTATTAATATTTACACCATTTTTATTAATATTTTATTTAGATTTAATATTTTATTAATATAATAATAATATGCTTTAATATAAAATTATTATATATTTATTTTATTTATTAATATAAATAATTACTTTATTAATATTATAATATATTTTAAATTTATATTAATATTTTATTATGTTAATATTGTAATAATTCATTATAATAATATTATAATAATATTTTATTATTAAATTTATAATTATATTTTTACTTATTTTATTTTATATTTTTATAATATTACAATATTATTATAATAAAATTTAATATTATAATAATCTTAAGTTTTTTATAATATTATACTATTATAACTATATTTTATTATTTTTCTTAAGATTTTTTAATATTTATGTTTTATTAGTATCCTTAAAATTTTATTAATGTTCTTTATATTTTCTTAAAATTTTATAATTATTTATTTAGTTAATATTTTAGTAATATTGTACTAATTTTACTAATATTTTATTAATATTATTGTTATAATTAAAATATTAAAATTATTAATATTTTATCTCAAATTTATTAGTACAATTTAATTTTCAATAATATATTTAATTTAATAGTATTTATAATATTTAAATCACTTCTACAGTTAATTTTGTAGCCAACTTTTTCACTTACACTTTTAAGTTACCAACCAAACACTGTAAAACACATATACTTTCTCATTCACACTTTCACTTTACCAACCAAATACCGTAAAACATAATATACTTTTCCATTTATAATTTCACTTTACTAACCAAACACTATAAAACACATTATATTTTCTCTGCTACAGTTCACTTTTTCCATTCTCATTTTACGACTTACGACTTGCGACGTTTTGCGGCGAAACAAACAGGCCCTTAATCCATGCATATATAACCCCATGAGTTTTGTCATCATCAAAAAGAGGGAGATTGTTGACCCAAAGGCCCATCGCTCTAGTTTTGATGATGATTAACTCATGTAGTTATAGTTTACTAATGATTTATGCTTAATTAGTTTCAGATTTTTGATCAAGATCTTAGTAGTGTTTGGTTTCAACAAAAGAGTTTTGAGGCTAACACATGATTGATTCAAGAGCTCGCGCGTCAAAATCGGTTAGAGACCAGCTCGTTGGATCGCGTTTGGATCGAGTTAGCTTAGAGACAAGAAAACTTCAGTTTATGTTTGTTTAGATTGTTTAGATTTTGTGTAAAGGTAGATAGTGTTGATATGCTCAAGTTTACACACACAAAAGTTTTTAGTTTATTGGTTTCGGTTTAACCGATTTTGAATTTCATATCAAAAATATAGATATATATCTTATATGTATATTGGATTCTATCCATGTATAATATGCTTCAAATTTATTTCAATATCATGTTTTTGTATTTTCCTTCAGAAGTTTGGTTTCTAGAAAATATCATTTTTGTGTAAAGACCAAATTTCAATATCATAAAAATGGTTCAAATAGTTTGTAATATGTGTTGATTTTTTGTCACACATGTTTGGTATTCAAAGATCTTATAAGAACTTATTTTTGTGAAATTTTTGTGATTTTATGAGATTTTATGGAAGTTAAAAAAAGATAAGTTTTTAATCCCTAAAACCTTCAGCCACATCTGCTGGCGGTCGACCGAATCGGTCGACCGGACCAGTAATCGATCGACCGGAACTGTCGACCGATGTGCACAAGACGTGCACAAAGGCCAGCCTACTCGGTCGGTCGACCGCGCGGTCGACCGACTGAAAGCACCCCACTCTCGGGTGCTGGCCGGTCGACTGGGCGGTCAACCGATGGCTGTGGCCGGTCGACTGGGCAGTCGACCGGGCGGTCAACAGGAGGCACAATGGTCAGAAAAGTGACCGTTGCGCCGGTCGACTGGACGATCGACCGGAAGGTCATTTTTGACCTTTCCAGACTGCCAACGGGCAAATTTTTGAGAGGCTATATATATGCCTTCTCTTGAGCTGATTTCACCAAGATTTTTAAAGAGAAAACTTCCTATCTTTCAAGTGTTTTATAGCAAGAATTTAAAAAGAGTTTTTGTGGTTAAAAAATTTATCTTTATTTGTTTTCAAGAGTTGGAATACTTCAAAGAAAAGAGAGTCTTTTGGGAATTGGTTTTGATCTTGATTTTAATATCTATTTGGAGATTTTCCCAATTGTTTTTCTTTGTTCCAAATGCCTTGTTTTCTCACACTTAAGCTATCATATCTATCCTATCTATATGATCTTGTTTTGTGAGGAAAATTGGTTTGTGGGTTGCTGAGACCACATAGCGTTGTAATCCTCTTTGCTTTGTGTTTGTGTTATCCCTCTTGTATAAAGGTGATTGTGGAGGAGATTTGGGTTTGTTGGTATCCCTCTAAGTGTAGAGATGATTATGGTTAGAGTCTTAGCTTTGTGCCTATCCCTCTAAGTGTAGAGGTGATTGTTGTTTGGCTTAGTGCCTTATCCCTCTTGTATAAGATGATAGTTGTTGTGCCTTACCTCTTGTGTAGAGGTTGTTTTGTTGGAGAGAGGAGTTGTGTACTCCTAGTTTGTATTTGTCAAATCCTCAGTGGAGGTTCCATGTGTAGGAAGTCTTGTGTGAACGTATAGTGAAAATCCTTCTGTGTGAAGGCGGGGACGTAGAGTAGTGGCTCGAACCTCGAAACATATTTTGGTGTTTGCAATTGATCCATTATTTCATATTATTCATATCATAGATTTATGCTTGGTATTGTTTGTGTGTGCCTATCCTTGTGATGAACCAAGAGAGCTTCATATAGCACCTCAACTCTTATTTAGAGGAATCTAGAGGAGTTAGATCAGAGCCCATCACTGGGAATTCGGTTACACTTTTTGGTTACACTAAGTGTGTTACAATTAGTTTTTAATTCCGCATCATTTATTCATTAGATTACCCATACACCTATTCACCCCCCCCCCTCTAGGTGTATTTTCACCAACCACTTCAGATTCGAGGGCAGTGGCGCCATGGGCAGGGACGTAAGGGAGAAGAAGAAGAATGTGTGTTTGTTGAAGGAGTATTAGGATATTGGAGTTGGGTTTTAGAAACTGAACCCGTTTAGAACCCAAACCCGACCCATTTCATTAAATAAAGGTAAAATTATATAACACTGAGGTGTAGAATTATTATATTTTAGACCTTATAAATTACAAATCTGACCCATTATTATCAATTTTGGGTATTTTGGGCACTATCTTGGCTATCCAAGTCGGATTCGTATGATTTTTGAGTCGTTGCATTCGTGAAAATGAGAACTATGCATTAGGATGTTAATATCTTAATAGGGTATTCAGAGATTTGTCCGACCGAAAGGTGGGTGAAGTTTTATCGATTTTGATTATCGGTTCATATAATGCATTAATTTTTGATAAAGAAATAAATTATTATCGTGAATTCATTATCTGATAAAGATAAATAATAAATTTAATAAGGATATATTTGATTAATTAATAGTGATTGATATTATTTGTAAATTGAATTCACGGTTAACCAATATCATGTGTAGCAGGTAATTGATAGCACCAATAGTAAAAGAATAAGATCGTAACCTGAATACATCGTTGCGCTTATTTGACATCTTGTTCGTATTAATTGTTTGATTAATTATAAGTTCTTGATAGAACTATTGATATGTGTGTGGAATATTGTTATATATGTGGAGTAAGGGACCAGTATTGTACCGGAGGATAGGAGAAGATAGGGTATAATTACAGATTATACTATTGGAGAAAGAGGCCAGTATTGCACTGGAGGATGAGGGAGATGGGGTGTAAATTATATACTATATTATTAGAGGAAGAGACCAAATATAGAACCGGCGGAGTGCAAAGACGGTGCCATCATATATATTGAAATTATTCATGTGTTGGTTATTGATAATACTTGTATGAATGTTTGATATATTACTTGTGTATGATATTGTAAACATTGGAAATGCATAATATACTAATGAGAACCTGGATAATTGTTGATAACGCCGACATCTATTACTTATACACACACATATCAGTATTAATTGATTAATAACTTAAGAAATTGGACAATTTAGTTAAGACATCTATGTTCACCAACAATTTACAAAATTGATCACATTTTTTTTATATCATGTCCACTTCACACTGCTAATACCATGTTTCATTTAAAAGTTAGATTACCTTCACTCACTAAGATGTAAGCTCACACCCCCTTAGATTTAATGTCTTTCAAGAATATTCTAAGTAAGAACCGATTGGAAGGCAATGGCGTCACAACGGATGAAATCGGAGTACCACGCAAGTGGGTCCATAAATCTACTTGATTGTTTGAATGGTTGTATGTATGTATTCATAGGTATATCTCATATTCAGTTGTTAGTATGTAGAATCAATAGTTGAGTTTGGATAGGTGTGGTCAGAAATAGACATTTATAAATTTTTGAAACTTGAGACGGTTATATGGAATAAATACCAAGACGTGTACTCTAGTATATATGATTATTTGATTGATGTTAAGTTGAAAGTTTATGATGAAATTTAGAAATTTATTAGTAGGTGATGTCAAGCTGAAATTATTGTTGTATCAAGGCATACTCCTTATTATAGACGAGATGCTGTCGAATTTTTTGAAAAATTGGACTTGATTAGGAAGATTATGAAATGGATTAATTTAATTCAATGATTAAAAATTGGGACTGTTATAGTATGTCTCGATGGCCCATACAACCATTAATCTTCACACACTTCGGTAAAATAATAAGAATGTGAGTTAGTATTATTTTCTATATATTTGTCTCTCCACTCAGATCCAAATGGTAGGGCGCAAACAGATTGGATAAATATTAGATATAGTATTTATCATATTTGTGTCTACTTCTAACCTTTAGATACAGACACGAATATTATTGGATGTGAAAAATTGATATCTGTATCCACCAATATCGGATACGGATATAAATCGGATATATGGGAAACAAATATGGTTATGGATAAGTTAAACAGATATACTTATATCGCAATTTATCTCGGCTAAAAAAATAAAAATCGCAATGTGGTAATGACATGCTGCGATAAAATTTAGAAGAGAGTGTAACAAGTAATTTTACTTGATTAAATTAAGGGTTTTTTTCATATCGATACCTGAAATCTTCTTAATTCCGTATTCACCCCCCTAAATCTTCATATTTCCATATTAACTCCCCAACTTAGTTTTGTTTTTTTTTCCCTTCTTGAGCAAACCTTCTTGGCAAATACCTTTCTGCTCTCTTTATTTATATCTATATTATTTTGACCCGGCTTTCATACCTAAGGGCGTGTCTTTTCCAAAAACAAAAGGGGTTGTGTGCCTCCCTCATATTGCAAATGAATAGAGAAAGTGTACTTGGCTGTTTTACTTATATTTCTCACATTTTTTTAGTTAATAGGACTTCATGCATTTAGATCCCAATTTCCTTGAATCATCTGTTACTATTTTAAAGTGTAGCTGCACTACTCATGTTTGCAGCTGGTCGGCCGCTGGAATAAATGAATGACCGAATGGATGGATAAGAAGCTGAGTGACAAAATATAGACTGATGATTTGTTTCAACTTTAAATAATTGGACAGTCGATACAGAAATTTCAAGATTTCAGGGGTGAATACAAAATTAAAAAAAATTTCAGGTATCGATATAAAAGACTCTTAAATTAGATAACTAAGTCAACATTAAGTTGAAAGGCAAAAGAATTTTATTGATTTGAATAGTTTCAAATCATCATCTTTTAACAAAATAATCTATCCATAAATTTAAAGAATTTCTCAATTGTAAGGTAAAATTTAATAAATCACAATCCCTGTGTAGATATTCATATATGCACCCAAAACAAATGTTTATTTATATGCGGATATTTATAAAAACATATTCGTATCTTGATTTTAAAAACATATCCGTCTCCATTTCCATATCAGTGTCTGAATTCCCATATGTATCTATCGGGATAACGATTTAAATATCTGAATTTGTATTTTTTGCGGATGAGGATATCCGTGGATTATCCACATCCGTTTGCACCCTTTTGTGCATGGCTAGCATCATCACAATTGTACTAATGGAAAAGACCCTCTAACAGTCTACTTTTTTGAATTAAAACAATTTTTTTAGACCCTATATGTTCAAAAGATATCAAAGAACTATAAAATATTATGGAATCTTTGTAGCAAAAAAATATATTATCTGTTATGAAACGATGGCTGTCAACCTTTACTGGTCACTATTAATGATTTTACTATGTGCTGATGCAAGTGATGACGCAAGCATGCATAGTGACTACATAGTACCCCAAAGTTTTCCTATAAATTGGCCTTTCCTGATTCATTTCAATGTACACTTCAGAAATCAATAAGAATTCCTACTTCTACTCTGTCTCTAGAATTCTTTGTTTTGGTGTTATATTTCTCGGGTTTTATAATACGTTATCAGCACGAGCGCTCTAGTTCTGTCCCCAGCCTGTACCTCCGTCAACTCAGGAAAAAATTTCTAGCAAAGCCTCTACCTTCATTAGCTTAAGATAAAAGTTTTGTCACGAGTCCCTACTTGCATTACTCAAGAAAAAGTTGAAAACACCTAGAGGGGGGTGAATAGGTGTTTTCAATGCTAATCTAGAAACTAAATGCGGAAGCTAAAATAAATTTTGCAACACACTTAATACAACCAACAAGTGTAGTCGAATTCCCCGTGAAGGACTCTGAACTAACTCCTCTTGATTCCCCTAGATAAGGGTTGAGGTGCTATATGAAGCTCTTGTGGTTAAGTATAAGTGAGGCACACACACAAGCAAGCCAAGCATATAAGGATGATAAGCAATATGAAATAATGTAAGGCACAACACAAGCAAATATGATATGATGATAAGAATGATGCTTTGCACAAATAAAAGAGAGAGTTAGAGAGACAATGGATCAAACGCAAACACAAAGATATGTTCCGAGGTTCGAGCCCCTAGCTCTACGTCCCCGCCTTCACCGAGAAGGATTTCTAATCCACTATCTTGTCCACCGAGGACTCCCACCGAGGGAACCTCCACCGAGGAGGATTTTTACAACAAGGGAGTACCGAACTCCTCTCTCAAACACCGCCTCACAACCGAGGGGTAGGCCCGTAGCCAAATAACAACAAACACCTTTACCGAAGAGGGTTACAACCAATCTCCACCTCTCACTAGAGGGAGCAAGCACAAGCCTCAACCTCTACCAAAGAGGGAGCAAACTAATCACTCGATCAACCTCTACCAAAGAGGGATACAACAAAAGCAAGGGTGTACAACTTGGAGGCTTCCACAACCTCAAACAATCTCTTTTCACAAAACAAAGATCCTAATTAGATTAGGATAGAATGATAGGCTCAAGTGTGGAAAAACAAGTATTTTGATCAAAGAAAATCTCTTGGGAAATATCAAATAGATATTGAAATGAAGAACAATAAACCAATTTCCCAAAAACCTATTTCCTTTGAAAATAACAAAACACTTAAAATAAACAAAATGAATCTTTTTACTCTTTAAACTCTTTTGAAAACTTATTTTTAAAACCAGAGAGTAGGGAAAAATTAGCTCAGAAAATCTTAGCCGAAACCCCCAAGAAATGGGGTATTTATAAGCCCAAAAGAAAACTAGCCGTTAGGCTGATCTGTCAGCCTGACAGGCTGGCGGTCGACCGGCCGGTCGACCGGCAACGGTCATATTTATGACCGTTGGGGCTTCCGGTCGACCGCCCGGTCGACCACCCAGATACAGAGAGCAAAGCTCTCTGGTCCGGTCGACCGGTCGGTCGACCGGCCCACTGTGCTGCCAGACGTGCACAGCTCTGTGCACGTCGGTCGACCGCACGGTCGACCGGCCCTTGGTGCGGTCGACCGAGCGGTCGGCCGACCTGGCCTGTCAGCCACTGTTCTGGGTCAGAAACTGAGGTTAAAATATTTCTAATAATTCTTATAAATCTTGTAAAAATCCCCAAAAATAGTTTTAAACATTTTGCATTGATATATAAACATGTGATAAAAATTTCAACTCAAATATCAAGCAATTTGAACTATTTTTGTGTTTTAACATTTTTACCAAAAATCAAAACTTGGATTTTTCAATACATGAATAGGATAGTCAAAATAAGTTTGTTTAAAAGTTAAGCATGCATGTATAGAATGAAACTACTATACATAAACCAATTAAACTTGTTTTGATCAACTATTCATGAAAACAAATATTGGTTAAACCAAAACCGAAAAACCAATATCCAAACATAAAACGTGTGTGTTGTGCACTTGAGCATATCAACTATTCTAAGCTTTACATGTGGATCTAAAACACACTAAACTAAAACTAGGATACCTAAGTCTTCTTGACGATCTTCATCTTCAAGTTGACTCGATCCAAAACGCGATCCACGAGCTAGGCTATGTAAGATCTTGATGCTCGGGCCCTGGAATCACCAAGTGAAAGCTTCCAAACTCCTCTTTTTGAAGCAATCACCAACTAATATCTTGTTACATGATCTGAAACTAAAATCACAAGATTATTAGTAAACATAACTACATGAGTTAATCATCATCAAAACTAGAGAGGAAGGCCTCCGGGCCAACAAAAGTTCTATCACAAGTTTCAGCCTCTACCTCTAATATCTCAAGGTAAAAATGGCAAGTTACTCTACTTATAATACTCGTATAACATCACCACTATAATGAAAGGAGGATCTGTCACCTATTTATAGTAATGTGATGTGATTATGAAAAACTAGATTATTATACTAATTATATTCATATAACACTACTGCTATATTTGAAAGGAGGCCCTACCACCTAGTTATAGTAAAGTGATGTGATTATGACAAGCTAATAAAATTTCTTGTTATTTTCTTTACTAACCTCGCTATTGATGATTGCGTGGAATAAACCCCAATTTACCATATTATATATTTTATTCTTCTGTTATTTATATCTGTACAAACACCTACTGAAAGGTTTACCGAATAGCGTGGTGTGCCAATGTTTATTTTAATATTTATTACTTTATTAATTATGTCTGCAAAACACCCACCAAGTAGAGTGACCTGCCCATATTATAACTCATAAATATATGTAGTACAATGCATTTATTTTATCATTTTTTTTAATTACAACATTTAAATTGTATAAAATCTAAATTGCTTTTCTCCCTCCTCCAACGGCTATAAATGGCTATAAACGGCTATAAAATGACTAGTTTTCACTCTACAAATTGGTGAATTCTAAACCACATAACTCACTTCTCAATTTCTCTTCATTCTCAAATTTTTTTCATCATCTCCACAAGCTTTGTATTCGAGATTTTGGCAAGATGCTTAGTCTATTTTTGAAGTTTATTATTGTCATCATCGTCATCAATACTTCTATCCTTTTTGTTATAGATAGGGATCCAAGTGATTTTTACCTGGGCCTTTTAATTTTAATGTTCACCTTTCCTCTTTTGTTTGTAGCTATTATGATTGAAATGTAAGTTTTACTATTTTGTTATGAAATAAAATATTATGATTCTAATTATCTTATCACCATATCAAACTTTTCAAAGCTTGAGTTCATTCCACTTGATATCACGGGAAGGAATTATATGTCTTGGGTTATTGATATAGAAATGCATCTAGAGTCAATGAGTCTCACTAAAACCATTAAAGAGATAAACTCTACATCATCGCAAGAGATAAACTCTACATCATATCAAGATAAAGCAAAAGTGACAATCTTTATCCGCAGATATCTTGATGAATGTTTAAAATGTGAATATCTCACAGTAAGAAACCCAAGTGTCTTGTGAAAAAATCTTAAAGAAAGATTTGATCATCAAAAGAAAGTTGTGCTCCCTGCCACGCGTGATGAATGGAATGCTTTGTGCTTCCAAGATTTCAAGAAAGTTAGCGATTATAACTCTGCAATGTTCAGAATAGTATCCTAATTGAAATTCTGTGGGTGGATATCATAGATGAAGAATTGCTAGAGAAAACTTACTCCACATTTCATGCATCTAATATAACACTGCAACAACAATATAGGTTGCGTGGTTTTAAGAAATATTCTGAGTTAATTTCATCTCTTCTTGTGGCAGAGAAGAATAATGAGTTATTGATCAAAAATCCTCAGTCTCGTCCCACTGGTTCGCAGCATTTCTAGAAGCAAATGCTGCATTTTCTAAAAATTATGGACAAGGATATAATCATGGTCATGGTCGTGGACGTGGTCATGGTCGTGGACGCGTCGAAGTAGTTTTTACAACCCTTTACAAAACAACGCGATCCACAAGAAGCATCACGTAGAAAGACATGACAAAGGAAAAGATGTTCGTGAAAATTCTCTTCAGAATCCTGAAGATTTCTGTTATAAATGTGGCTCCAAAGGGTACTGGTTTCGAGTGTGCCGAACACCGGAGCACCTTTGTAAGCTTTACAAGGCATCCTTGGAAGGAAAAGAGAAGGAAGTGAATTTCACTGAACATGATGATCCTATGGATGATTCACTCATTTTGATGCTTCAGATTTTACTGATGATTTTGCTGATCTTTCAATCATCATGATTCTATGGATACTGGTGATAATTAGATATATGATTGTATTACCATGTTTTGTTATTTGTAATTGTCAAATTTATATTTGAATGAAATATTTCACTTATAATAATATGGTTAAAATTTTATTCTTACTAAATGATTTATTTTGCATGAAGCTTGATATGGATTATTCTAATGATGAAGTCAAAACTAAAACTAGAGATATTTGTATACCGGATAGTGGTACAACACACACTATTCTTAAACATAAAAGGTACTTCAAAGATTTAAAAGCAACAAAGACAATTATCAATACAATATCAGGTCCTGTAGACTTGATTATAGGCACTGGTAAAGCCAGCTTTTTATTACCATATGGAACAAAGTTTTTCATAAAAGACGCTTTGTTTTCACCTAAATTCAAAAGAAATCTGTTGAGTTTTAATGATATATATCTTCATGAATATGATACTCAGTCTGCAACTGAAAGAAATATGAAGTATATATATCTTACTACATATATATCAGGAAAGAAGTACATATTAGAACAACTACTAAAGTTTTCCTCAAGATTGTATTATACATATATAAATGTGATAGAGTCGCATATGATAGTTAAAAAAGATACAGAGACATTAACTCTATAGCATGACCGTTTAGATTATCCTGGTTCAATGATGATGCGAAGAATTATTAAGAATTCACATGGACATACATTAAAGGGCCAGAAGATCCTTCAAACTAGTAAAATTCCATGTGAGGTTTGTTCTCTAGGAAAATTAATCATGAGACCATCACCAGCTAAAATAAAAACTGAATCACCTACCTTTTTTGAACATATCCAAGGTGATATATGTGGGCCTATACAGCCATTGTGTGGACCATTTTGATATTTTATGGTATTGATAGATGCCCCTAATAGATGGTCACACGTTTGTTTATTATCAACTCGCAATGTGGCATTTGCGAGATTTCTTGATCAGATAATTAGATTACGAGTACAATTTCATGATTATACAATCAAGAAAGTTAGACTTGGCAATGCTGGTGAATTTACATCTCAGAATTTTAATGATTATTATATGTCAATTGGAATAGCTGTTGAACATCCAGTTGTCCATGTTCATACACAAAATGGTTTAGCTGAGTCACTGATTAAGCGCCTCCAGTTTATTGCTAGACCATTAATAATGAGAACAAAACTTCCTATTTCTATATGGTGTCATACAATTTTACATGCTGCAGCATTAATTCGCATTAGACCAAGTGCATATCATGAATACTCCCCTCTATAATTAGCATTTGGTCAAGAACCAAATATTTTTCATCTTAAAATTTTTAGTTGTACGGTATATGTACCAATTACTCCACCACAACGTACAAAGATGGGTCCTCGAAGAAGACTGGGAGTATATGTCGGTTATGAATCTCCTTCTATTATAAGATATCTTGAGCCTAAAACCGGAGATGTTTTTACGGCTCGGTTTGCTGATTGTCATTTCAATGAGGCAATTTTTTCAGTATTAGGGGAAAAAGAAATAGCTGGAGAAGGAGATTACATGGTGTGAACCATCCTTATTACATCTTGATCCTCACACAAAACAATGTGAGACAGAAGTGCAAAAGATTATGTATTTACAAGAAATAGCCAATCCATTACCAGATGCGTTCACTGATACGAAAAGAGTAACTAAATCATATATACCAGCTGTAAATGCTCCTACTCGGATTGAAATCCCAAAAAAATAATCTGAGAATGAAGTCACTAATGAGTCTAAGACACGCCTGAAGCGTGGTAGACCAATTGGTTCCATAGATAAAAATCCTCGAAAAAGAAAAGGAGCAGATAAGCATGATGACCCCAATGTGAAAGAATGTGTTCCAGAAGAAACACAAAATAATACAAATCAAGAGATGAAAAATCTTGAAAGTATAGAAAATCATGAGATTTCTATTGATTATGTCAATACAGGAGGATTATGGAATCGAAATGAGATAAAAAATATGGATGAAATATTTTCCTATTCCGTAGCATGTGATATTGTTAACGGAAGTGAGGATCCTGAACCCAGGATCCGTCACTGAATGTCAAAATAGGCATGATTGGACAAAATAAAAAGACACTATACAGACTGAATTGGATTCGCTTAATAAGTGTAAAGTATTTGAACTTATTATCCTCACGCCTGAAGCCGTGAGATCAGTAGGATACAAATGGGTTTTTATGCGAAAACTCAACGAGAAAAATGAGATTGTGAGGTATAAAGCTCGATTTGTTGCTCAAGATTTTACACAGAGACCTGGAATTGATTATGAAGAAACGTAATCTCCAGTAATGGATGCAATTACGTTTAGATATTTAATCAGCCTAGCAGTTTCTAAAAATTTAGAAATGTGTCTTATGAATGTTGTTACAGCTTATTTATATGGGTCGCTTGATAGCGATATTTATATGAAAATCCCTGAAGGATTTAAAATACCTGTAGCATTAAGTTAAAAACCCAAAAAATTATATTCGATCAAATTACAAAGATCATTATATGGGTTTAAAACAATTAGGGCGCATGTGGTATAATCGCTTAAGCAAGTATTTACTAAAAGAAGGATACGTGAATAATCATATATGCCTATATATTTTTATAAAGAAAACAACATTCGGATTTATTATCATTGTTATATATGTTGATGATTTAAATATCATTGAGACTCATAAAGAAGTCCTAAAAGTAATGATGTATTTAAAGAATGAAATTGAAATGAAAGACCTGGGAAAAACTAAATATTGTATTGGTATACATATTGAGCACTTTCAAAGTGGAATACTTTTGCTCAATCAAATTATACTGAAAAGGTCTTGAAACGCTTTAACATAGATAAAGCAAATCCTTTAAGCACTCCAATGGTTGTTAGATCATTAAATATAGAAAAGGATCCATTTCACCCTCGCGAAGATAATGAAGAGGTTCTTGGTCCTAAAGTACAATACCTAAGTGCAATTAGAGCTCATATGTATCTGGCTAATTAAACCCGACCAGATATAGTATTTGCTACTAATTTATTAGTAAGATTTAGCTCATCTCCTACACAGAGACATTGGAATGGTATTAAATATATATTTCGTTATCTTTGAGGAATAACTAATTTTGTTTTATTTTATTTCAGAGGATCAAAAAGGTTACTTGTCAGATCCAGGTTCCAATGCAGATGCCTGCATAACCTGCTGAAGTCATAATCATGCTGAAGTCATAGCACTCCATGAAGTAAGTCGAGAATGTGTATAGCTAAGGTCTGTAACTCAACACATCCAAGCAACTTGTGAATTACCAGTCAACACAGATCCAACAGTACTGTTTGAAGACAATGCTGCATGCATCGCTCAAATTAAAGAGGATTCATCAAAAGCGACCGTACCAAACATATACCCCCGAAGTTCTTCTCATTCAGCCAGAGCTTGAAAAGGATAAGATAATTAATATTCAGTATATTCGATCAAATGATAATATGGCAGATCTCTTTACAAAGGCACTTTTCACCACAACTCTCAGAAAACTTATT
>JAVJIF010023876.1:0-77008 GCA_038442645.1 Agave tequilana
AAATAACTTAGAAAAATTTCAAAAAATTCTGAAAAATCTAAAATATTGAAAAAAATGATATCTGGAGTTGAAACCAGTTCAATCTGACTAATAGAAAGTCAAATCAAATACGTACACCGTATTAAGTACTGATACTGCGACACGTAGGGTCGAGAGTTACACTATGAAATAAACAAGCTATCTTTACTGTCATATATAGCAGCAGAGAGAGATAGCAATGTCTCTAGTCTAGTTGCCCACTAATTGGAAGATGAAGGGATAGTTGGAAGATGGAAGAAAATTAATTGGAAAATTAAAGAAAATTATTAGTATTCAAGGAGTTTTTTGTATTTATTGAAAACTGGGAGAAATTTGTATTTATTTGCATCAACAATAGCATTTTACCATTGCAGCTAATATGTCAAATTATATCACTTTGACATTCTATTATGCCAAAATATAACTTTGGCATGCAAATATAGCATGCTTGCATTGGGCTTGCTCTAAGAAGGTTAATCCCTCACTCTCTTCATGCATGAAAGACTTCCAAATCCTTCCGTCTTCTCCAAGCCTCCAACAAAATGTGCCCTGCTCTTCTTGAATCGTGAACAACGACAAAAGTTTAGACTCATTGTAGTTCCTTCCATCGACAAGAAGAAGATCAATTTTTCATGGTAAACCTTCAAATCAAAAGGTACACTTTCGCTATGATATCTATAAAGTTATTCATGTACACGTGTAGTTACCTATATCCACTGCAGATCAAGATAAATGGAATGAATCATCTAATTTTATTGCATAACATGCATTTTGAAGAGGGGCATAACTTGCTTAGTTATGTCCTAAAAGTATTAAAACCTTACCCACGAAGAAAATATAGTTTTCTTATTAACTAATCAATTAAATTTTGAATGAGAAATGATGTAATTATTCTTAGAATTTGCCCCAAAAAAAAGACCCGAGTGGAGAAGAAAGGCTTGAGTGCGAGGTGCTCATACATGCTGCACATGTGCTTGCATTCACAGTTCGTGCTAGTTAAGGTAGGCTAACGAATTATAGCATGTGTGTTGGTGAAAATAGTTAAGAGTAAGCGAATGAATTCTTGCTTCGCTACCGTATGTGCTACTAGTGAGTACTTAACTGGTCATTATTATTCCTTATCTTACCCCCAGTGACATCTGACTATGTCTGTTTGGTTCGTAACTGGCCGTAATTCGTAGTTAAATTGGTGAAGTTTTTTTACAATTGTAAATAATTACATGTATGTAAATTTTACGGTGTTTGGGTGGTAATATAAATTGTAAAGTGGAAAAGTGTATTGTACTTACGGTGTTTGGTTGTCGTAATGTATAAGTCGTAGTGAAAAAGTTGAACACAAAATAACTATTTGGTCATTTTAAAAGTTTTAATACTGCAAATAAATATTAAAAAAGTTAAATATTAAATTTTTTTAATATTAATATAAAAAAATAATACAAATTGCTTATGACACAAAATTAACTGTAACGGGCTGTAAGTGAGTGGTAACTGGTTGCAGTGAGTGTTAGTTGAGTTACGTAAGTCTTTTACGAATTACGGTCCAACAAACGTCGTAGTTGTAACTGGGTAGTAAGTCATTTACGAATTACGAGTTTTACGCGAAACAACGGCCCCGACGGTAAATGCAATATTGTGCCGTGAGAGTCGTGAGGCCTTGCTCAATGGTAAAAGAGTGAGCGGTTATGTGGAGTCATGCGTCAAGTACTGGGTACAACTTACAACTTGTGTATCAAAAAGAAGAAAAATGAAAAAAAGGTAAAAGCAATGTTGCTTCCTTGACACGTCTCTTAAGCCGGTAAGTCTTAGGCTCTACTTTATATTTAAATTCACTATCTATTCACTTTCTGATGTGAAACTATTTTTACTCATAAATTTTCCCCTTTATGTATGAATATACCTAAATGATCATTTAAGGATCTCAATGGTCCGGGGAATCTCATCCCTTGATAAAGGGACCTTAGTATCAACTTGTGGGATTATTAACCATCATCCACAAATATTTACGTCTTCTTGGTAAAGGGAACCATTGATCATCATCCACAAAGATTCACCATCTTTGGGTCCAACCGATCTGTGGTCTCATTCGTCCGTGCAAATCTCATCCTTGGGTAGACATGCCTTAGTGTCAAGGGGGCTTCAAATCAGATTCCACTCTCTCATGGCCACAAATCTCAGGTCTCCATAAGGAATATAAGAGACCCAAAGAGAAGTTCAAACCAGTTTGACTCAAAAGCTTAAGGTGATAGGTTCTGATCTTTACTTTTATTCAAGTCCATCACTTCTTTTATTTTTTCTATTGTGAGACTGTACATGAACATGAATATCCCAACAGTATACTAAACACATAGTTAAAAGATTAGGTAGAATCTTAAACTTCTACTTGATATGAAATTGTGTTGCAATTTAATTTTGTGTTATATCTACAAACAGTTGATTTTTTTTTTTTAAAGAAAGTATAAACGGTTGATTTGATTGATCATTCTCTACAATTCTACTTAAACATTTGTTCATTTTAGCATTTTCTTTAATTGGATAACTCTCACTATTTTCTTGAGAACTATATAACAGAAAAACTGTTTACATGTTCACTTGTATCATATTTGTTTGTTTACTCAAAAGACAAATGGACGAGGCTCACATGTACACATTAGTTATATCATTTTTAGAGGACCTATTTTTTTTTTTCTTCCTTCTTTCTTCTCTTTTAAGCCTGATCCTTCTTTCTCTTCCCTTCTTCTCCTCTAAACTGATCGGTTAGTTTTCATCGATAATGACGGTATACTAGTTAATCAAAACCGACCGAAGGGAAGTTTCCTCCTGTGACTCATATAGAAACTTTATCCGTCCGTCCGTCCGTCTTCTTCTTCTTCTTCATCTCTTAACTCTCCTACTTCTTCCTCTCCCTCTTCTCCTCCTGACCTGATCGGTCGGTTTCCCATTGACATGGTTTAATAGTTTTAGTATATTGTCTGTTTTTTTTTAAATCTGCAAATAACTACAGCGTTGCTATGCTACAGTTATGTTCTCAAGTTGCGACATAAATGATCTCATGGTTCTATCCTCTGAGCTTTGACGAGAATCTACTTAATTTTTCATCTATCAACTCAGAGAGAGTACTTAATTTTTCATCTATCACAAAGGCTAAGTTTATGAATGCATGAAAATAGCACATCAACAAACTATTCTATGCTCGAGTGCTAGAGAACAGGCATCGATGTTTCCAACAAAACGAATAGTAGCAAGACAAGGCTAACCCATCCAGTAGCCGACATAATTGTTTGCAGAGATCATTGATAAATGCCTATATTAAGTTCACTTGAAGGAAATAGGATGCATGATTCCAAAGCAAGTGAGAACAGGGTCAGTGAAGGAGAACGCGAGCCTGAGTTCCCAGGATATTAAGAGAACAAAGGAGTAGATATTTGAATCGTGAATAGATCTTTTGTGTAACATACCGGCTGTCGATAGTCAGTATCAAGAGCTCGCCAAGCAAAAGATTTGATCCTTACAGAAATCCAAGAGTCGACAACAGTTTACATGAGAGCAAAATCAGTTTAGAAAACTTGCAAAAAGGAAAAGACTTCAATCTCTAAATAGCAATTCATAACAAGAAGCCAGCTGAGGAGCTGTTTACAGAGAGAATACAGTGTGATCAACATTGCCGACATATCAACCATCTTGGGCTCATAAAAGTAATTTCTATTCTGAGTGAATCAATACAGAAACAGATAGAAAAACAAATATGTCAAATAAGCTTTCATTCCGAACATGGTCATGAGACGATAAAAATCAAACTCGCAAGTTGAAATGCTCAAAACTTATACCAACCAACAATTTCAATCTGGTACAGAGTGATATTAAATTACATTCTACAAGAACAATGTACAACATACATTGATTTTCACAGAAAAAGGCGACTGTCAAATAGGTAATCGCCACCTCCATATTCATATCGAACCAGCTCTTTTGGAAAGGGTTGACATCCCTCCCACTGAGCAAGGGTAGACACTCGTCAGCAGCCTTAAGAATATGCACACACCAGGAGGGGCATCCTTAGTGGCTGTGGTACCTGGGTTCCTTTCCATTGTTTGAAGCCAAAAGAATAAGATAACTTGCACGCACGCCTCAGATCCTACGAACAATTGGAAGAAGCACCACCACATCTAGATGGCAAAAGCAATTTCATTGTTTTGTTAACCCTCTGGAACCTTTTGCGAAATTCCTCTGTAATTCTGAAATCAGTACTCCTCTATTTCTTCTTGGCGGTAAACTGAACTGAGCTGTTCTTGTAACTGCAAGCGAAGGAAAAGTCACAAAAGCAGCAGTGAGTTAAATCACCTGTGCTTATTCGAGTAAGGATATTCTGTCAAGTCATTGAACCGTTAAAAGATCACTGGCATAGTGATTGAACAACAAATAGGAGGGGTAAGTTTCGTGAGAAAATCCTCATAATTTAAACATGAAATCTTGAAACATATAGAACGGCAGCCAATGCAAACATTTGACTATTGAGAATGGTGAAATACATAACTAATGCCAAATACAGTCAAAGCAATGATACAAGGGAGGAGAATTAACTGTATGCAACTAACTGCAATAGAACCATATACTAATATGTTATTAAATATTGATACCAGCCTTGCAAGTGCTGCATATATCATTGAGGAAATGCACTATTACTGGATGTGCACCTATTAAAATGCACACGCAATCAATGTTGCAGTATATAGTCTCTCTTTATAAAAGTGATGTGAACAAGGTTTGCTGAGAGTACTCTCTGTGACATCTCCATGCAGCCTTTTCCTGACCCCTACACAGGCCTAATATTCCAGCTTCATATTGTTGGCCATGATGATGATGCTACCAACACCATGTATTTGCAACAGAATTGCAATAATAATATGAGATGATCAATAACAGAAAGAAGAAAATGGAACGCCATGAGGTGTTATTTATCCTCGAGAATGGCAAGGCTGATGGTTGCTTTCCTCTCCAGCATCTCGCTATGATTTAACTAAAATTCAACTCCCTAAGCCACTTAACGGTTTTGTTATTAAGAGTCACTCAAGTTTACTCTATTGCTCCCTCCAAGTACTACATTATGATGAAGACTCCCTTTCACCTTCTCTCTCTCTCTCTCTCTCTCTCTCTCTCTCTCTAATTATACTTACACTATAACTATATCAATCAACCAAATAATTGACACTGAGAATGGAGCTATATCAATATTTTCATCACATAAACAGTGATCCCCCAAAATATCCCAACTTTGACAAAAAGATATCCTACCTCCCCACTGGGCTTTAGTGTAAGTCCAATCTCTAAGCAACTTGCACTTCATAGTGATCCATTCAACACTATTAAGGGCCATCTCCTCTGTTAACAGCTACCACTTCCTTTCTAATTGCCTCGATCCATGTTCACTTGGGGTCCTTACTCCAACCATGATCCTATCCTCCCAATGGGCATGACTCAGTGGAACGTATCAACCAGTTGAAGCTAGCTATAAGTTCTTATGGATGCACTCATTTCTAATCCTATCTTCAGTATTTTTCCACTCAAAACACCTCAGCATCCACATCACAATGATCAATCTGTGGACATATGTTGTTTCTTAATTTCCTGACATTTGACCCAAGACGTGACCGTCTAATAGATTTTCCCTTCAATTTCACAGGTGCTCTACGATCACATAATAATCTTAAGCATCACTTCAACCACCCTACTCTGATTCTATAAATAACAGTTTTCCAATCTCACCATCATGATGATTAGTTGATCTTAAGTGGCAAAAATGTTAGTGCTAGATATTTCTTGGCCATCAATGTAAACTATGCCCTTCTTCTCCTAATCTTGCTAAAGTCACATTTCATATATTCTGTTTTCATCATCCTAATTCAAAATCTTTTAAATTTCAAAACATTCTCTGTATTTATAATTTTAGAACTATCCCTTCTCTAATATCTTCTGGATTGCTTAGAAAGTTCATCCATAGCTAATGCAAAGAGATAAGGATTTGACATAGATCTTTGTTTTAATCCTATATAACCTAGAGTGAGAGGAAATAACTCTTACAACTCAAATTATTCTTATGCTACTCACATGCATATGTCCTAATGACAGCGACATAACAAGTAGACAATTCGTCTTTTCTAAGATCCCCCGCGTTATCTCTAAAGAGACCTGTCAAAAGCTTTTTCTAAATCAATTAAACTAAGTATCTTTTCCTCTTTCTGTCTCTCTATTCCTTGCCTTTGTAGGTAAAATATTTCCAGGACTACCTCCGTAGAACCACCATTGTTTTTTCCCTTAGGCTTTGCTCGATACTATCTTCTGAAGTTTAATTGTACAACTGATATGCTTTGATCACGTAAAAGTTTAGAACTTTCCCTGTTTCCATTATTCCTAGAATAGGTATCAAAGGTCCTCCTCCAACCATAAAGGTGAATACCTTCCATGCTTTACCTCTCTTGCTCTAGCATAAAACCAATTTGGTCTTCAGATACCATCCTTAGTTTTCTTACCCGCCCCCAAATGCCATTATATCAATCATAAACTTCATTCCATGATAGTTTTACAATTTTATATGTTTCCCTTCTTATAAATGTCTACCAAAGATTTTCCTCTTCAAGAATTAGGTATTCTTCTAGTGTCAATGATTTTGTATAACTTGGTCAAGCAAATCTTTTACCCCCGAGCATTCCCAGACTTCAAAGATGATATCGTCACGTCTTACAACTCCCATGATTATTTTTTTTAAGCATTCTAAATCTCACAATCAACCTAGTTTACAAAACTTATAGTTCCAAGCATCACTTAGAGCAACTCCAACCGGTAGCCAAATCTTCATATATATATATATATATATATATATATATATATATATATATATATATATATATATATATATATATATATATATATATATATATATATATATAGAGGGGGGGGGGGAGAGAGAGAGAGAGACTTGTGTCCTTCCAGAAGGATTTGAGCCCGAATCCTTCCCACTCAAATTCAACCCTCCGACATTCGAATACAAGATCCACTCCATTGAAGTTGATCTATATTATTTCAAGTATTTATAAATCAAAAATCAAATGTTTTGAATACTTTTTGCTCATCTATCAAGCGACGCAAAATGGACGGCCGAAAGTAATGAGTTGAGTTGGTTAGATCTATGTCTTTAGACATACAAATTCTCGATCCAGCCATTTCATTATGATCTAAACATTTAAAAACCCTAGAAATCAATTTTTGTTAGGTTTAAAATGTTCTACACCATTAAACTAACCAACTCACTATTTAGGCCGTCCATCTTTTTCCTACTTAATGCATGCGCAAAAAGTATTCAAAACACTTGATTTTTGGCTTATAGTTACTTGAAATAATATAAATTAACTTCAACAGAGTGGATCTTATATTCGAATGTCAGATGTTGGTATTTGAGCGAGAAGGATTCGTGCTCAAATCCTTTCGGAAAGACACAAGTCTATCTCTCTCTCTCTCTCTCGCTATATATATATATATATATATATATATATATATATATATATATATATATATAGAGAGAGAGAGAGAGAGAGAGAGAGAGAGAGATTCATGAAGGCATCTCTAAATTTAGAGACCGAAACTATTTCATTTTTTAAATATCCAAAGTATCCCTTGTCTTGTTCACCTTTCTTTTTTTGAACATTCATATCCCCAAGATTGTGTTAATGTCTACTTTACCCTTCAGCCTATATACATTTTTCTTATTGAGACATCTATGTCCCAAATATTGATATATGAATAAAGAAAAATTATTTTAAAAATAAGATAAATTTATTTTATCATATATTTTTAATTATATTATCAATTTTTTTACAATACCCATTTAAATATTTCAATAGTGAACATTACCTCGAAGATCACAACATTCTCCAATAAAAATTACATTAAATGAAGGATAAAACACTAATAAGTGAACATTAACTAAAAGATAATGACATTACATAATCAAGCATGGCGTCAATAACATCTAAACTGCATGGAGCATTGCCATGTCTTCCCATGAATGCTCAATCAAAGCACTTTTAGAATTTTGTTAGTATGAATTATAATTTTAGAATTTTTTTTGCAATATGATAACTTAATTGGAGTAGATTTGGACACAAATGTCAAAATTTTCACAAATAATAGAAGGAGAAGCGTATAGTAGACATTTAAAAAAAATAGGACATAGATGTCAAGAGGGTAACAATTGAAAAAGACATGGTTAAAATTGAAAAATAAAAAAGAGTTATGTTAGAAAAATCCAAAGATTCTTCTTTCGAGATTGCCAATTGTACTTGGGCAATCTCTAAAACACCTTATCTCTAAAATAAAGGAGATGAGGTCTCTAAAATAGAGATGCCCATTGGAGATGCTCTTAATCAGTTGATCCTACATCAAGTTCTTTGGTGACACACGTGTACATAGATTGGGCTACTTCTGGAAGGATTTGAAGGAAAACCCTTTCCCTTCAAATCTATCTTAAGCGATTAGAATGGAAAATACACTCTGTCAAGTAGATCTATATTATTTATAATGCCTTTAGAACAAAAATCAAATGTTTTAAGTTTTCTTACCAATGCATCAAGTAAGGACAAAATATATGGACAAGACTTCTTTAGATCTATAATAACGTAACAAATTTAAACCCAACAAAAATTTATATGTACGGACTTTGGAGTGTTTAGATCACCATCAAATGTTTACATTAACAATTTGTATACCCAAAATAATAGAGCTACGCAAACACTACTTTAGCTGTTCATTTTGTGCCACTTGACAACAATGCAAGAAAACTCAATTTCAATTATTTTTGGTTTGTAGACACTAAAGATGATGTAGATCACCTTTGCTAAAATGGATGCTTTATTTGAATGGGTTAGGATTGAGTTTTAATGCTAAAGACATGGTTTAAAATCTCAATATCAATATTAGTATCAATATCGGCAACATCGGTGATATCAACCATATCAACAACATCAACATATCGTATCAGGTACCTTAAAGGCCAATATGGTATTGCTGATATATATCGGACTGGCAATATTTGAAATCATGGCAAAGGATTTAGCTCCAAACCTTTACAGAAGTAGCCAAATCAAACACGCTCACCCCAAACTTAAAGATCCATTTTCCAAATTGAAATCCATGCCTTTGGATGTGATCTACTATGTGTAACTAGTTGCAAATAATTCCAAAACCAAACAGGTGTATAATTAACATGTTAAAATTTTCGGACATTTTCAAATCCTTGTGGAAATAGTCTCTCTCTCTCTCATATGACAATATGAATTGGACGAAGTACTCTATAATGAGAGTTGAGCTAGTCGAGAATTAAGTAATAGTGGGTGCACAACTCCAAAAGCACTTTTGATTGAAAACTTTCACACAGTGTTTAGACACAACCTCTTCAAGTCCCCTAAACATACTGACACGGACAACAAGAACTGAAATTTTCCTCTTTTACTTTAGATTTGGTGGTCTGCAAGTCTAGGGACTTTTGAAGAGGATTTTCGGATGAAATCGAGATGGAAAAGGTTGCAATATGTGGTTGATCGTTTGGGTATTGGTTTAGTGCTGTTTTGCGAGGAAAAGATAATCAAATAATATCAAAAGGTGGGTTTTTTGGTCCAGATTTAGATCTGAACAAACTTGGACAACAACTAAGCAAAAGCTTTAGGCTTCAATTTTAGGGTTCAAAAAGTGCAAATCTGTAGATTTATTTATTGGCTAGGGTTTTGCTAAAAAGAACAAAAGAAAAATTAGAAGGAAAGATGAAGGATAGGAAGGTTCCACACTTTTTTGTGAAGGGCTTCACACTCAAGATTCGGCATCACATCAAATATGGATTTCACATCCAATAACGCACATATGCTAAAAAAAATCCATGGAGGAAAACTTCAATAGCATCCATTAATTAAAAATGAATATCTTTCAATAATATTTGTCAGTAACCCTAATATAAATATAGAGATAGACTTGTGTCCTTCCAAAAGGATTTGAGCCCGAATCCTTCCCACTCAAATTCAACACTCCGACATTCAAATACAAGATCCACTCCGTTAAAGTTGATTTATATTATTTCAAGTATCTATAAACTAAGAATCAAGTGTTTTGAATACTTTTTGTCCATCCATCAAGCAGCGCAAAATGAATGACTGGAAGTAGTGAGTTGGTTAGATCTATGTCTCTAGACATACAAATTCCCGACCCGGCCATTTAATTATGATCTAAACATTTAAAAATCCCTACAAACTAATTTTTGTTAGGTTTCAAATGTTCTACAGTGTTAAACTAACCAACTCACTATTTAGGCCGTCCGTATTTCTCCTACTTGATGCATGGGCAATAAATATTTAAAACACTTGATTTTTAGTTTATAAATATTTAAAATAATATAGATCAACTTCAACAAAGTGAATCATGTATTCAAATGTCGGATGTTGGTATTTGAGTGGGAAAGATTCAGCCTTGAATCTTTCCAGAATAACACAACTTTATCTCTCTCTCTCTCTCTCTCTATATATATATATATATATATATATATATATATATATATATATAATATATATATATATATATATATAGGGTTGGAATTAAAAAGTTACAAAAATACCACCCCTATTAGAAAAAGACTCTAAACAACTTAAAAATTACAGAAAAATCCCAAGAAAATATATAAAAATACCTAATGACCTTAGATAATAATGACACCAAAAACTAACAATTAAAACTCTAAATGACAAGAAAAAACTATCATTAATATCTTTTAATGCCTTCTTGATCCCTATCAATTCTCCCTAGCTTGGAAAATTAACCCTCGGTGAATCTGAAGGCATAACCACAACATGAAACACTCAATGTTGTCTTTGATACCTTCGAATTGGCTTCATTGAAAATGACATGATCGCAACTTGTTCTCCCTTCAAACTTGATGTCTTTGTCAAGAAAGAAAGAAAAGAATCATGTCTTGGGAGGCGTCGATACAAAAAGTTGTAATAAAGTGATCGATGTCATTGGTAGCAATGCTCGAACTATTGAAGGTGAGACTAGTGACGTGTTTAGCATCAAAGAAGAGGAAGATGACGGTTGTTCTTTGGTTCTCTACAGTAAAAGTCATCAGACTCCAATGATGACTGAATAGTCTCATAAATCAATAATGATGAACCCGATGATGTGTCAATTGATGGAGATGGAGGGATATCATCGAGGGGCAGATCAACTTCAATGGACAATGTAGATAATGACATTTTTGTTGAGGACAATGGCTAATTCAGCGGTAAAGATGAGGGAAATTCAGTCCATGGCAAAACTTGTCCTTTCAATGATGAAACATCCTCGATCTTGAAATCTTATCCTGCTTCGGATAATGAAGAAAAACCTTTTTGCACCTTGTCTATGGATGATTCACATTTATTAAGGAATCAACGATGGAGATGAGTTTGGACAATGAAGATGTTGACGGAGGTGTGGTAATGATTGATGTCTCCAATGAGGATGATGAAGGCAGCGATGTGATGATGATGATGAAGGTAGAAGCAAGCTATAGAAAGAAGGGAGATAGCAATATCAGAGCTGAATCTGCATATGTGACCAAGTTTGACGATACTTGCAATTCTTCTTCCACCATGCATAAGCTTCTCTAACTAGTCTATGTATGGCATACCAACACATCCTCTTATTTGTTAAATCAAAATAGGAAACAAATTCCTCAAGAATATACTACCAATCTTTGTATCTGTATTGATGATCAAAACCTTGAAACACAAGGGACATCTTCATACATATCACACTAGTTCTAATGGGTCTTCATTATAGTCTATGTAGCGATCATTATAGTAATGGAACCCCGTGGAAATCAGATGACTTGCTTTGATACCAAATTTGACGCATGAGAATGAACCGAAAATTTCCAATCTTTGTATCCGTATTGATCATCAAAACCTTAAAACATGGGGACATTATACATATCATGCTTAACTTCTAAGGGTCTTCATTATAGGGGCTGTTTGTTTCACCGTAAAAGGTGTAAAAGTCCGTAACTCGTAAATGACTTACATCCCAATTACAACTACGACGTTTGTTTGGACCGTAATTCGTAAAAGACTTGCGTAACTTAACTATCACTTACTTGCAACCCAATTACCACTCACTTACAGCTCAGTTATAACTAATTTTATTGTCATGCAAATTTGTATTATTTTTTATGTTAATATTAATTTTTTTAATATTTAGCATTTTTAATATTTATTTGCAATATTAAAACTTTTTAAATCACCAAATAGTTAATTTTATGGTCAACTTTTTCACTTACGAGTTACATATTATGACAACTAAACACCGTGAAATATAATACATTTTCCTACTTACAACTTTATATTACCAACCAAACACCATAAAACTTACATGTATGTAACTCATTTACAACCGTAAAAGACTTTACCAATTACGACTTACGAATTACGACAACCAATCAGACCCATAGTCTATGTAGCGATCATCATAGTCCATATAGCACATACTTCTATCATGGAGCCGTGTTGTGTCCGAAACGCGTCCGACACGTGTCGTGTGTATTTTTAAGAATTTATTACGTGTCGTGTCCATTTCAATATTGCCGTGTCCATGCAACATAGATCATAATAATGAAACCCCATAGGAATTGGATAACTTGCCTTGATACAAAATTATGGGGAACGGGAAAGCATACAAGCGAAAGCAAGAAACATTAAAGAAGAAAACGAAAAAAAGGATGAAGTGGTTTCACACCGTAATAGGCTTCACACCACACTTAAAATGACATCACATAAAAAAAAGTAAATGGCATCACACCATTACAAAATAAAATCATTTCATGATTCTCCACATTTCATAATCCGATTACATTAAAAAAGAACATCCCTATTTATTGACTAGAGGTTAAAGAAAGAGTAACTTAAGCTTTGTGAAACTAAAAATATTTGCTTCCTAAATAATCCTTTCTAATTAAATCTAAAATATTTGAAAAGATATTTACTTAAAAACTAATCCTAATAAAAAAGCAATCTTATCAATATTTCAAAAGATTTTATTAAACCTAAATCCTAAGACATATCTAAAAAAAGAAATGCTTTTACTAATAGGCAAAAAAATCCTCAAATATTTTTCACGCGATTAGTGAACTGATAGTAGCTGGTTTTTTTTCTTTTTCTTTTGGCTATTTCCTTTGAAACAACTATAGAGATCCACTTTCTGAAGTCATCCTACATCAAATACATTTGGTATCAAAGCAAGTTCCGATCTACTGGATGACGAGATTGTGAACAAAATCTTTATGGAGATCGAAGGTATCAGTCTTTTAAGCAAAGAAATCTTACGCATCAAAGAGGAAATCAAATCCAAGCTTGATGTGATACTTGAAGCTATCCTCAAACCATGGTCAGATTCCAAGCCAGAGCCAAAATCACATCCCGAGTCGGATCTATAGACAGAGCTAGAGTCAGATTACGAGGAAGAGCCAAGGTCAAAGTTCTCATTGGAGACGAAGGAATCAACTGATGAACGTCGTGAATCGATGATCGTGATCATCCAGGTGGAAGGCTTTGATGGATAGTCTCTTTGAGTCAATTTTTCAATGCAAGAGATTATTTACTCTGTCATACCAGATCCTCCACCCCTACCTCTCATCAAGTTTTGCGCTTTCTTCGAAGGTTGGTTTGCCACTCGTGCAATATCAAGTCCAATTTAAGTGATTGAAGTTCTTTGTTCTCTCTCATTCCAAAACTCGAGGATGAGTTTTTCCAATCAGGGAGATTTGATGTAGGGCGATCAAGTGGATATTCAGAATTGTTTCAAAGGAAACAACCCTAAAAAAGAAAAAGAAAATGAGTTACTGTAGAAGCTCCAGTAACCGCGCCAAAATAATATTTTAGGTTTTTTTTAGCCTATTAGTAAAAGCATTTGTCCTTTTAGATATTTCTTAAGCAAACCTTTTGAAAGATTTTGTAAGATTTCTTTTTTATTAGGATAGTTTTTAAGGAAAGATCTTTTCAAAAAAATTTAGATTTAATTAGGATAGATTATTTAGGAAACAAATCCTTTTAGTTTCTTAGAGCTTAAGTCAGTATTTTTTTTTTAACCTCAAATCAAGGTTTTATTATAAATAGGGATGTTCCCTTTTCATGTAATCAAGTCAAGGTTTTATTATAAATATGATAAGAATTATGAAATGATTTTATTTTGTGATGGTGTAACATCATTTACTTTTTTTGTTGGTGTGATGCCATTTTGAGCCTAATGCGATGTGAAGCCACTTCATCTATTTTTTTCCTTTCTTTTCTATTATTTTTTTCTTGCTTCCGCATGCATCCTTTCTTGTTCCCCATTAGAAACCCACACACCTTCCCACAAAATGTTGGGATTTGGGTCGAACAAATAGTCCCACATAGGCTAGACGTGGGGATGGTCTCGGGTATATAAGGATTTGGGCAACTCCACTTAAAAGGCTCTTCAAGTGGTATCAGAGCCATGCCCCGAACTTAGTCGTGTGTGTGGGTGATGTTCAACGATGTAGATCCCCTGATGGCGCAAAGGCGCAATGGGCCTGCCCACTCCACTGGCGCAAAAAGGCGCAATAGGCCCCTGTGAGGCTAATGTTGGGCTCTCGAGAAATTTGATAGTGGTACTCCTTTGCAATGGACGTGCCGGCTATCACGCGGTGTAGAGGAGTGACCGACTGCAGTGCTTCACATAAGGCGTGTCGTAGCCTCACGCAATGAAGAGTTGAATCTCGATGGAACATTTGATCTTCCAGTGTGAAGATAGTTGAGCTTGTAGGGAGACTCTTTGTTCGAGGGGGGGATTGTTGGGATTTGGGTCAAACAAATAGTCCCACATCGGCTAGACGTGGGGATGGTCTTAGGTATATAAGAATTTGGGTAACTCCACTTAAAAAGCTAGTCTTTTTGGGATAGTGCCCCAAGTCCTTCACAAAACTTACACTAAACACACAAATATAAGATGGGATACTGCTGAATTATTCGACATTTCCTTGCTCTTTGGAAAAGTGCATGATGGACAATCCAAATACATGACCACATTGTTGTGCATGATCCTCTATGCTAAAAAATGCATGTGGATGAAAAATTATGTGGTTTGAAGACCTTTTGCCTATGCATCAAGTCATCGACATTACACTATTTCCTAAGAATAGAACAAATTTAGGCCACTTAGTAGATAGACAAATGATCTCTAAGTAAACCATATAATTTTTTACCCACAGATAGTTTGGAGCGAGAAGATCATAATGACGTGGATCGTCCATTGTGGTTGTTCACCATCTATTTCAGGAGTACACACAGTCAGCACATATCCACTATTTCTAAACACACACACACACACACACACACACACACACACACACACACCCCACACAAAGTATATACACCGACAAACAAAGTTCCAACAAAGATGTATGAGTCTTGGATGTGCAAGATCAGTTTCAACAGTCAGGGACTGATCTAAAACTAGCTCAAAAGACCAATTGATTGAAGCTAATACAATTAGTCTGAAATAATACAAAATAAATTTAGTGAAAGATTAATTCTGCAGCAATGCTGAAAAAAAGCTAGCCTCATAGTGAAGCACTCCTTATATGCTTTGAAGCGCTCCGGAATAGCTAAGAACGATGTAGCTGTTCGCCGCTATACATAGAGATTTTTACTTAGCATACACATGGCTACTTCTGGATGCAAATATTTCCTATTGAAATTTGCAGATAAGACATTCTCTTTGATGATCAACTCAGGCAGAGTTAATCTCCACCATTTGGAGATATTTACATTTAAAATTAAACTGCATCATTTGATGTGATTTACAGTTTTTTTTTGCCTAGGCATCAATTAGCCACTAACAGCACAGCCGAAAAGAAAGATGTTTAGCGTTCATGGTCTACAATGTTTGAGACCTACAATATAGTGCACATATTTTGAAGTGTTTAGACCATGACCCAAGATTAGTATTAGTAATTTGTATGCCCAATGTAAAGATCTAGTAATATGATTTTTTTTTTCCTTCCATTTTGTGCTCCCTGATGCATAGGTAAGAAAGCTCAAAGTCACTTGATTTTTTTTTTTTTTTTGGAACTCTACATAGGATATAGTCATCATTAACAGAGTGATTTTTTATTTTAAGTTTATATCTTGAATTTGAATAATGATTCTGATGAGGACATCATGGCACAGAGACAATACAGACGTGTCTTTCAGCGCAGGCGGCGCACCAACTTGCTGGGTCCGAACATATGGTTTTGAAGCCAAAAAATTTAGTATCTCAGTGTGTATTTCAGTGTATGTATGTATCAGTACTTATTTAAGATGTATTTCAGAGTGTATTTGTGTGGGGAAGTTGTAATCAGTTCTGTACTTTTTAGTGGGAGTAGTTGGTTCAATTTTGAATTGAACTAGTGGGAGTAGGTCAATTTTGAATTGAACTGGTAATGGGGATGATTGAAATTGCTTAACAGCCTGTTAAAGGCTTGTATGTGGTCTGTTGGCATGATGATGAATGAAAAAAGCTCCTTTGCATGCTTCTATTTTCCCCGTCGTCTTCCCTCTGGTTTGCAATTTTTCTTCTCTGACTTCTCTGATGTGGTTTTTTTCCTTCTCTGTTTTTTTTCCTGATCTGATCTGCATTTCTCTTCTGTCTTCTTTCACTAGTCTTCTCCCTCCACATCAACGCTCACCCAGCATCCGCATCACCTCCCTATCCTCATCTCTTTGCTCCAACCAGCAACCCTTTTCCTTCCCCCCATCACTACACCAGAGTTTCACTCCTACTGTTCCACCTAACAGATCCTCCACTCAACAAAACCCTTTTACTTGACAACAGCCCCAACGAATCTCCTCCACCATCACGCATTCCTCCCCACAGTGACACTTCTCCGACAGTGTTCTACTACAACACCCCTCAACTACAACTTCCCCACACTAGCATCTGCATCAACTTGCCACTCTGATTGTTCATTTTTGAATTTGAATTATCTCCATCTCTCTTGGAGTACGATGGCGAGTTGTTTGAAGTTGCATATTTTGACGATGATCCAGACTTCGTCTACACACTGAAGATCCCATCGCCCGCCATCTTATTGCCGCATCAATTTTTTCCACAGGTGATTCAGGAGCAACTATCAGAAGATCTGTTTGAGACTGACAGTGAAGAATTGCAATTGATGGAGTACCTACACGTTTGATCTGGATCCAATCAACCATCATCATGTTATTTTTTTCCCCTTTGGACAATACTAATTTTATATAGTAGGGTTCTCTGTTATTTTATTTGCCTGTTTGCTGATCACACAAAGTAAGTTTGAGTGCACTGTTTGTTACTTTGTATATGTCTATCTAAACATTACATATTGGACTTGTCATCTCAGAACATTGCTATTAATTATTCAATTTATATTTCGAAGTCTGTTGCATATATACAACTTTATCACAATCAACACTGGTCGATATTTCAAACTGATAACTTGTAGTCTAGATCGATCATACTTGTTGGTGAAGCGTGCTTGATTTGCTTTGTTACTGAATTCCGTTCATGTACACGATCACGTTTCACATCATATTCCAAATCCTATAAGAAGCATACTCTCTCCTCCACCGCCCCGAGAAAAGTTTCCATATAAGTATTTCGCACAAAAAGGTTCGTTAGAACACCATGATGGATCCATTCCATGGATGATACACATCGTTTATCCATTTAATACGTACAAATTACTCCATGGATGAAAGATCAATTGTTCTTCTTCAACCTTCATAAGTTGATTTTCATTTAAAACATGTTTTTCTTGCAAAAGATTTTGAAAACACTTAATACACACTCAGCTCCTTCCATAAGGATCTATAAGCAAATCTTTCCCATTAGAATTTGATGATCGGATTCACTTTGAAGGTCTATACTCTGTTGATGTAGATCTATCATTTAGAGTGATTAATCATCACATAATCCCAGATCTTAGACGCTCAAAAATAGCATGTTGATTAGTTTTCTAGTGTACAATGCTTTTCATCTAATAATTTATCACCAGACTGATCCTCTATGTCCGACCAAAACAAAATCTCTCCCAAATTCAACTTGATTTGAGAAAGCAACGAATGCGGTATTGGCCGAAACACCAGTTTTTGTCATATCATTTCAGCCGTGCACAAAGTTGTACAGGCCATGTTTCCTTTGGCCTGTATCAGGCTCTAATCTCCTTGCATTGCCATTATCCGCTTGTTTCAACAATGCATCAGCTTGTTTCCGCAGAACATTATCAATAAATACTTGCGTTCAACAGAAAACTTGGAAAAGAGAGAGAAAAATGAAATTTGGAATACAATCATTCCTACTTGACAATAAAAGAACACACAGATGTATGCAAAATATACAAAAACATATGCATATTCTCCAACATATAACACACCCTGCATGAGGAAACAGGAAAACAGGTGCGCAGAAGGACTATGGTAACTATGAAACTCCAATTACCATACCTGCACCGCATGATCCACATTGTTCATCATGATCTCCATGGTCGAAAACATAAATGCATGAAATATCATGTGATTTGAACACGTGCCCATAGACATAATGATCACATTTATATTTATATTTTAAAAATTGTTCATTTTGTAACCACTTGTTGCATGGATGGAAGGCATTGAAATCTTCTGACTTCTCATCCATGTACGTTTCAGGGGCATGGAGATCACATTGAAAGGTGTGGATCATGGTCCCTTGTCTTCAGAATTTGGTGATCATGGTCTCTCATATTCAGTGTGCCAAGAAAATTCTTGGGTTTATATAGTGAAATTTAAGAAATAGATGTGTATCCTAGATGATTGAAATAAACATATCTAACAACAATGCCTGGAACTTTTATATACTTGAACATCAATGATGGTTAACAATAAAATGAAAAAGTATAAAGAATCCTTAGATACTTCAATGTTTCACCATCGAGAAAATAAATAATCACTAGAAGGGAATCCAAGCTCAGCGGCTCACCTGATTATGCTTTAGCCTTTCTGCAGTCAATTCATCAGTCAGACTAACCATCCTGCATGAAAGAAAATATGGTCATTGCTTGAGGAACTTAAAATTCTGTTTGAGGAGCCGAGGAGCAAAATGAACCTCTATATAAACTGCATTACTAGTAGGCCGGTAGCTCCTCACCCTTTCCAGCTGTAAGTAACTTATGAATTTATAAGATGTCCTAGAGCTATATAAATAAGCTTCCTACAACCAAATTATTTCCGAAGGCCATCAACAGAGACCTGTTTGTTTTTGTAATCAACATAGAAATAGTCCGCTTGCTGCTTGAGGAACTTAATTTCTGTATGAGAGCCAATAAGGACAAAATGAACCTGATAACTGTATTACCAGTAGCTCCCTGCTCTTTTAGCTGTAGATAACTTACGAATGTTAATTCTATATTATAAGATGTCCAAGGAACTATATGATGCGCTCCATCCAAACAATTATTCCAAAAGGCCATCAACAGATACCGTTTCCTTTTGCCAACAGAATGGAGATGGTCATTCTTTTTGCTGCCACTTTTGGGCATTGCTGGTTTCACAAACACTACCGCATGGTTTAAGAAACGTTGGAGTGTGATGGCCCCATGACAGTGCATAATGGCACTAAAGGATGGACTTTGATGGCCATTATCACTTCAAAGATCTCCAGAGTAGTTCTATATAGAGTCATAGACAATCAGAAAAGGAAAGGTGGCACTTGATGACTATTGACAGTATTAAAGTATTTATGAAGTTCCAGTAAGCTTTCAGAAAATGAAGGAGATTCCTACTCTTTCAGATTGAGCATGTCAAAACATGATCGAAGCAAAGGAAAAGGCTGTAAATAGTAAAGAAGAAGAGGTGGTCAAGAAGATTACCTTAGAAGTTTGAGGTCATGATTGACAAATAACAGAATGACGATGGTGAAGGTGGTAGATAGAAAAGAGAACATGAAGAGGTGGGTGCAGCTAGAATTGCAGCAAAAAGGTGATGTAAAGGTACTTCAGTTGCCAGACTAAGGAGCCTAGAAAATGACTCTAAATTCATGTGGTAAAATGGAAAAGGGAGTGGAAATTTTCTAATGAATTAATGTCATATGCCCTAATAATCTACTACATGTGCATATGAGCTTTGTCACCTTAGGCATGAACTCACACACTTTGTGTTACATTATTAGAAAATGACTTGACAACTTTTTAACCATAGAATTGCCTTGCCTTGCCGAAATTTTGTAAAAGACATTAAAAAAAACATAATAAAGAAAGCCATTGTGGCAAACATGCATGAGCTGCCTACAAGCAAATTAACAGTGAAGAAATTGTTAATCCATCTTCTAAAATGAAAATGATTGTGGTTACATCAAACAAGATGGATATTATGGCTACTTAAACCAATCCACTATAATCATGTAATTGTAGCATTACATTTTGATAATATGTCAATTTATACATGATACAAGTGCTGAAGGATCCTGAGACGCATGGTAAAGTCTACATTTTATTTAAATGAAAGAACATTCTCGATGTTCAAAATCCTGTGGTATTTCATGCAGTTCATTGGTTTAACCTCAAATACATATTGTCAGAAAGGCTTTTTACTTCTCTTTTCTTTTACCTTTTTTTTGGGGGTTGGATCAGAGGCCATCATCACCCAGGCCTGAAGTAATATAAGACATTGCAGATATGTATGCATTTTATTAAAAGAAAGAACATTCTTGATGTTCCAAATCTTGTGGTACGACACTATCTTCAGTGGTTTAATCTCAAATGCATATTGTTACAATTTGCTGGATTTTTCTTTTTTTGGTTCCCCCCCTCTTTTCTCTCTTGTGGATAAAAGGCCGTAGCCTGGGTTTGAAGTTAAGACTTCTATAATCCATTCTCCACCCTTTACCACCTAGCTAAACCTCATGCGCAATGTTTGCAGATATAAATTGGATCTAGATGGTTTTCAACTCAGACGGCTATGATTCTTGGGTTTGATAATTTTGACTGTTAAATGAATATTCCCTTGAAAAATATAGAATAAGTTAAGAATTTCTAATGTTGATACTTCAAACCTCATATCTCCTCCTGTATCTGTCGTTATCAGTGAATATCGGTGATATTAGATAGCATCAGATGACATGCTTGAACTCTGATAACTAAAAGATGAGTATCAATATGGGCTAACTTTTTAACCCTCGGTACATATACTTATGAATGATTATACATGTGTATGTGGACCTATATGTACGCACATTGGAGTATTCTTATTGGCACAGATACTATCCATCAAAGTTAGAGACTGTACACATGGCGTACCACTCTGGGCAGAGATATTAGCCATCAAGGTTATATGACTGTTTAACATACAAAACGGCATTGTCTGAGAAGAATATTGCTTTTCATCATTCTATTCTCACCTAAAAGTTTACACATAATATATCATTAGCTTAGAATCAACTAAAATAACTAAACCTTCAAAGATTTATACTTCAATTTATGCTACGTTCGAAAAGACAATCTGATATGTGCTTCAAAACTAGTAAAGAAGTGGGTATAGTTCCATTTATAACTGTGCTGTTTTTTTGTGCTTTTATATGAAAAAACTGCCGAGCTTGGCTATGGTGCCTCACTTGTGGATCAGTTTCTCCCTTGATTGTATGAAAGATGACTAAACTAAGATGATTTGCCTACCTTGCTTGTAACTCCGCAATTCTGACAAGCAAAAGACGCTCTCTTTCAGTGGTCGCTGTTTCAGCCTGTCAAAATATGAGAATAATTTCTTTAATCTGGAGTCAAGATACGGAGTACAAGATTAACCGAAGAAAAAATAAATAAACAAAGGGAGTACAGTTTAAGTTCCCATGATAACTAACATTTTGAACAGGACGTAGCTTGTGACATGTAAAATTTACATAGCAAAATCATGAACTCTAGGGAAATATATGCATATAATTGGAGATACACACTTATACTCAATATGACAAGTCGTTAGGAAATACATGGTAGCTGCAATACAATTAAATATGAGAGGGTCTTGGAGTTAATGGGCTAATGAAAGTCAGATGCCACAATATGAAATTGCTAGGTATATGAAAGAACAAAACTTATGCTTGCACCTGATGTATTGATAAAAGAGAAAATAGTCACAATAATTTCCCAATACTTTCTTAGATTGATGTGGTCGATGATAGTAGCATGGTAGAATCCATGAAGTCAATGTCATCATAATGACCATTACTTACCATCATCGAAGCCTTTTCCCATAAAAATGTGGGCAGGTATTGAGCACGGCCTACGTAGCACACAAACACTTCTACCATGAAGTCGACACCGTGTCAAACACCGAGACTTATTGAACAACTCCGAAACTTACCAAATATGTCCTCAATTACATATTGCATTTTAATTTTAGGACGCTTGGTGCACAATTCTTTGACAAATGTTGTACATTTCTCATGCGTTTAGTTGCTTCCATTACATGTTTGAGATATTTATCCACAGTCATGTACATTTCAAAGAATATAGTGAAAATATGCCGTTAAATTCTTGATCTGCAAAGAGATATATATATATATATATATATATATATATATATATATATATATATATATATATATATATATATATATAGAGAGAGAGAGAGAGAGAGAGAGAGAGAGAGAGAGAGAGTTACTTCATAGAAAGTTGAAGAGCCATAAAAATGCAAGTAGGTTAAATTTTTTAGCATACTATATAATCATCACATGTTATTATATTATTAGATGTTTGGACTCTGGATGCATGGACATGTCTATGTATGTGTGTATATACACTCCCCTTATTATCTTTATATACTCTAGTTTCATTATCTCCCCATGTCCTACTTTTAAGAAGTTGTCGTACCCCAATCTCCATGTCATATTTGTGTCATGTGCCTGTGTTCATGCCTCTTAGAGAATGACTCAGTATTGAAAGGCTTTACTGTTTAATAAATATTTATAGCATGCTGACTGAGTGACTGGTCATCAACTGTCTGAGTTGATGACATATTCTTGGAAAAAGAAAATATGAAAAAGAGAAGCGTGCGGTAAAATCAAGTAGGCTGTTAAGAAACCTATCCTATTAGCTATGTAGTATAAGCTCATGCAACCAAGAACAAACTCTTAAAAAGTTAATTCCATTTATGAGAGGTATAATGACTTTAGGCACAGCTGTCTTACTACATGAACCTCCAAACAGATGCCTGACATTGCAGCATGATTGACAGGCATAACGCTCACAGTGAAAATGTTCAAATTGAACATATCCATATAGGAATTTTCCAGTCAACTAAAATTCATGTGCTGAGGCCACTCTTATTACTGCCTCATCAGGCAGCCGGGGAAAGAGAATGGAAATGGTTTTGAGAAACACATTGTTTTTCATTTTATTAGCTTCCTAACATAAATACACAATTTAAAGTTCAGATGTGAAAAAAAAAAAAAAAAAGAGAAAACCTTTAAAATAGTCTACAGGGGAATTAAAAAAAAGTCAGTACACATAACATATATGTGACAAAACCCTCTCCAAATCCACAGTGAATCGGGCCTATACCAATTTTCATAAAAAGAAATTTGAACTCCTGCGGAATATGGGTCTGGCAAAGAAAGCAACCAGCTGACTCAGGTACAACCATGGTTCAAAGACTCGGCCGAGTCGGAGACGAGTCGGCCGAGTCGTATCCGTCTCGGCCCGCTCCGAGACGAGTCCGAGTCACGGGTCGGTCGACTCAACTCAGAGGAGACCGACTCGGCCGAGAATTGGGGTTGAATCGGTCGACTTGGCATTATGATGATGATTTTGTGCCTCATCGCAATTCAATGTGAAAATAACTACATTAGCATGTTTTATGAATGTAGTTTGTGCAATTTACTATATTGTGCATGTATTTTGATATGTTTCTACCGACGACGCGTGTGTTTATACTTTCGCTTTATGTTTAGTGTGCTTGGTGATATATTTTGGACATGTAATACATAAATGTGGATATCTACATTTTTTTTAAATTTATCGTGATTTTTTCAGAATTTTTTGAGCTTTTTATGTAGCGTTTTGCGCGTATCGCCCGATACCGATCTGAGTCGCCGAGACCGATCCGTCTCAGTGCCCACCGAGTAGGCGGCCGAGACCGCGACTGTGAACCATGGGTACAACAAAGAACAAACAAATTGAGTATGAACAATAAGATGCTTACTTCACCAATGAAAAACCAGATAGTAGACTATATTGCAGTTTGGTTGTAACAGGCAAGTTTGGGAAAGGATGGAATTGAATGTGAAAAATCCAAACTGAACTGAAGCAATGATATTTTTAATCCTCGAATTGATCAAGACGTTGTCAAAAGAAAATTAAACCTGCAGCACATCCTGGGGATATGTATCTGATTTGTTTGAGTTATAACCTAACCCAACGAACTTGATGGGTCCATCTGCAGATCAGATCCTATGCAATCTAAATGTGTTCCTGATATTCAGTCAGACTCTGGTCAAATTAATCATGGATCCCTCCTGGCAAAATTTGATCCGGTTAACTGAAATCTCAAGTAGATCTTAGATGCCAAGAAATTCTTATAATCAGCAGTTAACTCTCAATTTAGTGTTGAAACTAATTTGTCTACACAATTAGTCAACTTATCAGTAGCATGGATTAAAAAAGTTTCCTTCCCTCAACTAGTACAGTGGAAATAGAGCCAAACAAATATGAAAAACTTTTTATAAAACAAGTAACCAGAATTAATCCTCTAAAGATACAGATGGAATCTGATGCGCACTCACCAACTCATTCTCTGTAATGCGGGGTTGTGAAGACATTCCAGTTTGTGAAGCTGCAAAATCTTTATGCATTGATAATGATTCACCAAAAGTTAGCAATAATTATGATAGGTTTATTTATTTATTTTTTTTCAAACTCACCATCAGCTAGCTCATCCTGTTGTAAGCCATTCAACAGATTCATGATCAAATCCTGATAAGTCAATAAGGAATGATAGAGATGATACCATCACAAAGATAATTTAGGTCATTAAAGCAAACCCATAATTGAAAGAGTTAATTAACTTTAAGAGACAAAAGAAATTTCTTCTGTACTTGTTGAAATGAAGTCTGCTGAAAAATATTTTGAAGACGAGACATGAGGATGGCTGCAGGCAGTGAACTGTTGGTAGTTTCCTTTGGGAATTGGCTAGTAAGCTGTCACATAAGAAAGGAGAGACATTAACAATGATTTCTTATTAATATATCTTCATAAGATGATGATAGGGAGAGCACAATTTACATTTTGAACAAGAATACAACAATTCATCAAAAAAAATCCGCGGGAATCAGGATAAAGCAAAAACCAAATATACACAGGATTGTATCAGTTAAACTTTTTTTGCAGTTCGAAAATTCGAGTTTAAGACTACGCGAAAAGAAACAAAGGGGTGTCAAGCAGCCAAGGTGCTCGTTCCAGCGACAAGGAGCACTCAAGTGTAAAATGCCCCAAAAACATCTGGTTTCTTATTTGGCATTGCTTATATAAACTTTTTCTAGATATTCCACAACAATGTCACAAGTAAAAATAACTCAAAACAAAGCCAAATTATGTAAAACCTTTAACAAAAATATCAATTTAGATTTAAGCAACATAAAATTCAGTAGGATCCAGACTGTCAGTGACCCATCTAAGTTCAGCTTCTTATGCTGACCCAAGTGCTTTTGGAAGCAAAGTAGACCAGTTAACTTACACTATATTTTAAAAATGGGTCATTAGATAGGACATAGCGTATTGAGGTTAAATGGAAATCTGTAAGAATGCAGCTCAGGATATTGAAGGAAATACTAGGCTTTTCTGTGGTTCATTAGAAATATTTTAAGAATATTAAATTACAATAGTTGCACTCTACAATGCAGTTAAGAGGAACCGCAAACTTGAACAAGATTAGAAGTTTGTTGCTTTCTTACTATTCTACTAACCAGTTAGGCCAGTCAAAAAAGAGACATTTAATAATTGCTCAACAAATAGGCCAAATGACTGCTGGTAGCCATAGATTTTCCTCCAATGACAAGTCAATGAACATAATAAATATTTTCAAGAAAAAGATGTGTGCATTTAACAAGGTATAAGTATCTAACATGGTTTACGAAAAAGGAAAAAAAAAAAAGAAGCAAATATAAAAAAGGAAGTTTGAGTAGCCTGCTTGTATATCAAAGAAATAAATTTGCATACCGCTTGTTTAGATTGAACAAGCCAATCACCAACACTCGCTGATTTTCTTAATGGAGATCCCTGAAGAAAACACAGCATTACAAAATGATGAAAGTTCTAGTATGGGTCCAAATAACGAATTTCCATACTGAAACTTGTATTCCAGAATGAATGCATACCTGAGACGACCTCCTTGGAACTGAACATAATGGGATATCCTGGCAATGCAACTTTCTGTTAAAGGACAGTTTAGTTTCTAAAAGACCATATCTAAGGATTGCATGCTAACCTTCACAAGATCCACATTTTCAGATGTAACTGAAAACCGGCCTTTTATCTGTACCACGTTAGCCTTGGACTTGTCCTCCAACGAATCACCATATCCTATAAGAAGAGAGACAGAACCGTCCCTTCTGTGTCATTCATGTTCATCTATGACGTAATTGCCAATAAAATCAGTAGGAATAACAAAAGCAACATTCATTCTGTGCTTCAGAATTCAATTCAGTTCTTTGAAGAGACCTTCTATGCATCCATTTACATGAAACTTTAAATCCTCAAGCTAAGGAGAACTAACTAGAATATATTTTAGAAGTGTATCACAGATTTTCTTACCTCCTGAAGATCGCATAGGAGCAGATAAACTGTTTGCAGAAGCACGATTTGGAAGCATTAATGGACCACTAAAGTTTGGTGCCTTCCGTACATCACGTTTATACTTCTCATTAACTAGTTGATTGTCACCTTCAGACCTGTTTGAAGAAAAATCTAATATATCTTAAAATTCCGTGCATTCAAGAAATGCTAGCTCCTAAATAATGTATCACATTCTATTTTCCACTTACAGTACATTCTGCTGGGAAAATACTTCTAATCCAATTGATGAACCATAACCATTCTGTTTTTGATGCGGATATCAAGCCACGGCCTTGGCGTGTGTATCAACGAAGACGAAGATGTGTCGCCTCCATGTGGTTCGAGCAGTTATGTAGTCTCTTTTGTTTTATTTTATTTTGTTTTTTTTGTAGTTGTTTAATCCCACATGGATTGGAAAATTGTTCTCTTTTGTAGTAGTTTAGTTTAGTCCCACATGGATTAGGAGAATGTCTTTGAATTTTGTATAGCTTATATAAAGGCTCTTTCACCAATTAATAAAATAATGATTGCTTAAATTTTCCTCAAATAATTGTGAGTGATTGATCTCAAATTTCTCTTTTAGGAACGTGAAACCCTAGAGAAATCCTAATTAGGAGTGTGAAACCCTAATTAGTTATTATTTTCCCTTTTAAAGCAAAACCCCAACCCTAATTTCTTTCCTCCACCTGAACCCGCCCTCTTTCTTCCTCTCCCTTGCTGTTGCTGCAGTGCTGCAGTTGTTGTCGTCGCCCTTTCTCTTCCCATCCCTTGCCTTCTCCGCTGCCACCACAACCATCTCCCTCTCATCCCCTACCCACCTACACCCTCTCTCTCGACCTCTCTTCTCCCGCAGCGCATCCACTTCCCTCCACTGCCTTTGTCCCTCCTCACACCTCCCCTCACCGTTGTCGCTTGCCTCTCCACCTCCTTTTCCTCATCTTCTTCCCCTTCAGCATCTCGCCGCGTCCTGTAGCAGCGCCCGAAATAATTCGTGGCCTCCCCTCTCTCCTGCTGTCGTCGTCCTCCCTCCGCCCTCCCCTCTTGCCACCGTTTTCCTCCTCTTCCCTCTCCTTGTCATTTTCACTTCCTCTTCTCATTTGTTGCCAACCCTGCCGACCCGATCGACCCACTTAAGTTAAAAAAAAATCTGACCCACAAGCAACTGTAACCAAATTCGAACCAGGTCAGATCCAAGTTATAGTCAATCTGACTCGCTTCTGCAGACTTAAGAACAGACCCGATCCGACAACACCAATCCGATCTACTATAATGTCGACCCGCTCCACTTCAGCAGTCTAGACCCGTTAAGAGCAAAACCGACTTGTTAAGACTCGGGTTGATTTTCGAGCCGTTTCTGAGTCATTATGAAGCTGATTCAAGCCGTCTTCAAGGCGTTAGAATCATGAAAGATAGCTCTATGCGCTAGTGCAGAGCAAGGACTCTGAGATCAGACGTGATCCTCAATAGGTGAGTTTTCTGAACAGGATCAATAATTGATGAGAATTGATATATCATCTCTAAAGTTTATCTACTTTGACTGTTGTCCACTTATATTGGTGAGATTGTGTGTATCTGCTACTTTTAATTCAGTAGTCCTAATATTGATCGTGGAAATTTTTGTTGAATAACATAGTAAATATCTTTAATTTGTTTAGGACCGAAATTGTTAGCATGCGCTTACTTCTTTTTGTTAAACCCATCAGTTAGCGTTAATAGTTTCTCTTTCCTATCCACTGATCGTAACTTGTTGGTAAAGCATAGTTTAGTAATTTAATCACTGATTTTCCATCAGCGAACACGTTTCACATCATTTTAATATCACAACATGGTTTGGATAAGATTTGCATCATTTAGGTATTTACTAGAGAATTTGTTGCTTTCTTGCATTAAAATTTTAATTCAATAAAAAATAAAAAAAATGAATATCTAGCTTAGAGTTGTGCCTCTCATCCTCAACTAGGTTTTGTTTAGTACATGCTAACCCATGTGGGGGTAGACTTTATCTTTTAAGAGAGTCTAGTGAATTTCACTCCAATCCTATGAATCCTCAACTTGCCCAAATTGCCGCGACGCTCATCGATGTAGTGGCTAAGCTTGACACCCTGACCCAATCCTGAACCAAGCCGATGAGAGACTGGTCAACTGGACTGCACGTGAATCACCCACGATTAAGGAACCTCCATTGCAATCATATACCAGGCGTAACGCTCCAAATAATGCACCCGATCCTGACGAGCAATATTTAAAGAGCATTAAGCTGGATGTACCTGCCTTGATGGCCGTTTAGACCCCCAATTTTTCCTAAATTGACTTTAAGACATGAATAGATATTTCACCTGGTATCCCTTTCTGAGCCTAGGTAGGTTAGGTTAGGTTAGGTTAGTAACCATGAAGTTGACCGGTCAAGTCAGCCAGTACTGGACCAACATGGAGACAATGCGAGCATCTCGAGTTCAACAACCTATAAAGACATGGGCCGCTATGAAGGATGAGCTCAAGGGCAAGAACGTGCCGCCATCTTATTATGCATGTCTTTTAGACAGGTGGCACCAATTCAATCAAGACAACAAGTCAGCGAAGGAATACATTATCAAGTTTGATAAATTTCTCATTAGATGCATTGTCTTGAAGACAAGAAGGTGAAGCTCAAATCATATTCAAATTCAGACCTCGACTAAAGAAGACTTGAGAACTGCTAGCTTGTAGAGTTACAAAACTAAAGAAGGATTACTCGTTAGTTCAAGACCTAGATACTGTTAGGTCCAATCATGTCTTCAAGAGCCATGATTATAAAGCACCAGTGTTTAGACCTTCCTCATCTATCTAGCCTTACAAGTTTAGTACCTAGCCATTCTCACAAAATAATGACGTTTAGGACAAAAGTTTTGAACGAGACAACAGAAACAAAGGCACCGAAAAGGAATATTTCAAGATTAGTGCCAATGTTAAATGCTATAAGTGCCAAGGATATAGGTATATGGCTATCAATTGCTCCATCCCTTTAAGATTGCCATTATTGATGAAGCTCCCATCGAAGCCCTTGAGTCCGATTTGGAGGATTTCACCTATCAAGTTGATGAAGAAGTAGGGGATGATGATCATGAAGGTGAAGACATCGTATTCAGCTACATTAGGCAGGCACCTTCAACTTACTTATCCGTCGTTAGGTGTGATTTCTCACAACCTGCAGAAAAGGACGATTGGAGAAGAATAATAATCTTTCACACGTTCACCAAGATAGGAGACAAAAAATTGTAGAGTGATTGTAGACAGTGGAAGCGCATCAACGCAGTATCTTCTAAAGTGATCAAGAATGTTGGCTTAAAGGCTATATCCCATCCACATCCGTACAAAGTGTCATGCATTAATTCCACGGCCCTAGAAGTAAAACAACGATGTCTTCTCCCGAGCAACTTTAATCTTTATAAGGACAAGATCTGGTGAGATGTTACATGTGGGTTAAGTTATCCTAAGAAGTCTATGGTTGTCTGACAAAAATGTCACCATATATGGTCAATCTAATATGTGAATTCAAACATGCGGGTAAGAAGATTAAGCTACTGCCCTACCGAACCAAGATTAGATAGTCTGAGTAGACGTCTATCGCACCCAAGAAAACTAAAGAAATCAACCTAATCAGTGTGAAGGCCCTTGATCAAGAACTGAAGAAAGGAGCTCACTATTTCCCTTCTTAGACTTTGCTGCCGACTCCAACTTCCCCGCCGCCACTTGTTGTTGCCTCCCTCTTTTTCTCCTACTACCCTTGTCGGCTATTGTCGCCACCCCATTCTTTCTCTACTGCCGACATCAACCCTTTTATCTCTTATTTTACCATCCACCTACACCCTACTATCGGTCTCAAATTGCCCATGACAGGATATTAGTATGGACTTAGTGTTAAGTCTCCCGAAAACTCATTGGAAACACAATTCAGTCTTAGTTGTTATGGATCGCTTTTCCAAGATGGCCCATTTCTGCCTTGCTCTAGGACATCTGACGCTTCAAAAGTGGTCAAAACCTTTTTCGATGGCGTCGTCAAACTGCGCGGCCTGCCTACGACTATGGTATCCGATAAGAATGTTAAGTTCACTAGCTGCGTGCTGGGCACAAAGCTTAAGTTCCCCACTGTTTTTCAACCTCAAGTTGATGGTCAAACTGAAGTTGTCAATATGAGTTTTACTATGCTATGAGAGGTCTTAAATATAACAGGGTCAAATTATTTATTCATCAATTTTCATTCATTTCGATTTTCATTCATTGAACTGATTAATGTGATGGGGTCAAATGAGGGATAATTTCTAAAAGTTTCAAGCAAAGTTCTATAGTTATGCATATGATCCAAAAAAAATCATATTAAGTAAAAAAACACCACAAATTTGTTAGAATGTTTGACCTTCAACACTAATCATTTACAACAGAATGGAATAAGGAATGACTGTTGCCTTTTCTAACACGGCATATCATATAATTCTACTCCAATAGTAAAGAAAGAACTTCCGTTTGATATAAAAGATAACTTTAAACTATGATAAAGAAAAAAAACAACAACAACAAAGAGATAAACTCAATATATTTGAGGTGAGACCCAGGAATTTTTATCAGCTAACACATTAATCCAAACTTTATACCTATCATTGTCATGATTTTCAGTTAAGCACATGTTTTCTAATATACTAGGTCTTCTAGAAAGATTTATTTTAACTTCATCAGCATATGTACCTATTTCCAGATACATCAACAATCTGCACAACATGATTAAATAAAAGACAACATGAGCACATTTCTCATAGACATTTGGCTCAAGAGATGATGTGGATGGAAAAAGAACACTGTCAAAGAAACATTTCCGCAAGGTCTCCATTAAACATTGTGACTTCAGCAGGACATGTCATATTCCTAGGCTCAGTATCCAGCAAGCTGTTGTTTCCTGATTGTAAAGTTAACTGGAACTTGATTCAGTTTAACATAGTAGGTTTCAGATGCACAGATTGTTAAGCGATAGACAACTTGAGTTGTCTAGCGAGACCTGGATTTTAGGCTAAGGCCATTGTCAGCACAAAACTAATTAGAACTCAGACGAGAGAGAGAGAGAGAGAGAGACCACAAAAGGCCACATATCTTCAAATGTGGGTCATTTCACACATGAAGTCCTTAATAATAGCAGCAGGTAACTCAAGAGAAAACCAATAGTCCACCATCAACCCAAGCAACAATTCCCACGTAAATCAACCCATATCATGTGTACTATATATGCCATAGGGGGCTAAATTCACACATGACTTCCTTTAACAATATCAACACTTAAACTAGGCAAAAGACCAATAATCTCCATCTTGGTTATTATGGGATGAGGCCAGGAGCTTGTAGATATTAAATCCTTGTTACCATCTTTGCAAACAAACTAGCACCTTGGGAAAAATTTCACACCACCTGCTGGAGACAGAAGTATGATCACGACTCCTCCAGTCTCAACTCTACCTTTTCGAACCTGAATTATTGTCAATGCCACATGATATAACATAGCAAAAGCTCAATTGGCCGAATCTTAAATCAATTTTGGAGATGACCCCATATAATCATAGTAAGAATTAAGTCCAAATTCCGGCTTTTGAACCAGGATAATTTTGTGTATTCCATATTGTAGCAACTTATCCACCTGACATAAGGAGCTTACATGATGCCACTGTCACCACCGTGCTTAACTTCCTAAATGATAAGCATGGGCTCCAGCATCCACCAGCCACCACCTTCATCTACTCCCCGAACCTTAGTCTTATGACTGTGGCCGGGGTTTGCGCACTAAGTGGAAGCGAGACCCCTCGAGCCTTTCATCGAATACTGAGCTCTACAAGATTTTTGCAAAATATAGAAGGAAACAACAAGAAACACAATGTTTTACGTGGTACGGCCAAATCCAGCCTACATCCGCTAGGAGATCATTGAAGGAGATATATTATAATAACATGGAGTACAAGAGAGCAAAATGATACACCCCAACCCTCTTTTTCCCAATACAATCATGAATTAAGCACTCATCTCACCAAAGATTAAACCCATACATGATGAAGAGTGCCTTTTCCTAGGTAAATCAATCACTCATTGATGTTGAGCATCTTTTCTTGGCTTCATCTACAAAGGGTAATTCATGGCTCTCTCAAATCATTCTCTCTCTTTGATCAACATCTTTGCCTCCAAAGAGTTCTCAACTTTTTCCTCTCTTGTAAATCCTAGATTGTCAAACTCCTTATAAAGAGTTTTGATAACCCAAAAACATTGAGAAAGATCTCTACCATTGATGTCAAGGAAATCAACTCGTTGTGAAAATCCTTTTAACTAGTCATGGGACCCACACTTGAAAATAAGACACTTCCACAACACTTAGGATGTAGCGCTTTTTGAGAGCACAGATGACTCATGACTTATAGAATAATGAGTATCGACATTAGGCATAGTTGTTGAGACCAGCTTTGACACAAAAGGTTATCCTTCCACTTATCATGCAACAATAACTATTGGTTAGTATTCTAATTCTTGAGAAGGCTTCAGAAATTGTTCACTATTGTCAATTCTTACAAATGAACATAGGATGCCACTACATACTCGTTTTGCCAAGACTTCTATCCACATTACCTGAAATATTCCCCAATCTAAACTCTAGGAAGCAAATCTATGTCAGAGGATGCTAAGAAATGTGCATTCTTGAACCATATTTCAATGCCTCAATTGTTCTGGATAATTAATGACAATGCTTGTCTTTGTAAAACTTTAGCTAGTGACAATTTTGTGTTCTTTCTGTCCACTTATAATTTTTATTATTGTTGGCGGAAGAAACAAACATGGATGCACAACTAGTCCATTTGCTTTGCTACAGTTTAAGAGATCATTAACCTATGCTTATTGTTTCCTAGTATCTTCTCTTTTCCACCTATCGATCATAATGTCGAATTAATTTACTATATATCTGTTTCCCTCCCTCCTAACAAATCATACCATTGACATGATTTCGAACATACATTTTTTGTTGACGTAATTGATCCCAGTCTATCATATGATGAATCAAGCTTGTTTTTGGCACTAACGTAAGAAAAGGTTTCTGTGTACACCGGATACTCATCTGGAGAGGACATACTTAGTACATTTTAGAGACGGGAGACGTTTCTGAGTACCCCTCAATTCTATGTTCTTAATTTTTACTTATACATCAACTTTTATTCATGTTTTGCCCCTAATTTTCCCCTCGGACAAAAAGGCACATTTTTTCAGATACTTTAACCCGACAGTAGCTTTATGATCACACATCACAACTATTAATTTAATGATACCATTGTTGATTTCATCCTACCGTTTGAACTTCTATGTCAGTACTAACTGCTAGAATATGCTGACATATATACATACCTTGTTTTAGTGATACTCTTTGTATTTCCATGATGCAGTTATAAATTTCCTGACACTGATTTGCTATCAGGATACTGAATATGTTTTTGTGATTGTTTTACGTTGCTAATTACAGAACTTGAGCCTTGGACTTCCCACAAAAAACTCCACCATTTACTGCTCAGCTAGGCCTCAGTTCATGATTCCATTCATATTTCCATGTCAACGTTATCACTTCTCAACTTTCATGACATAGTTTTAACAGAGGGCAAAAATTCCCGCTGGAAAAGTCTGTGTTTTTCGACAGAGGATAGCAGATGAAGAATTATGAAAAGAAGGAACATGCAAAGGGGCATAAATATCTCACCCACTAACCAAGGAAAATTTCACCATTCAGTGATGGTGAATTGCAGCAGAAAAGGATACAGCAGTCTTAGAAGTATATTAAATAAAGCCATGTCAACATTTCAGGAAAGCCCTTATCTTCTAGAGTCATATTCCACGAAACAAATATAATTATCATAAAAATGGAAAAAAAAAACATTAAAAAGAGAGAGAACCTATCAGAAACACGTCCCCTTTCTGAGAATGAATTGTTATGCACATTAGATGGGATAAGTGGACCACTATATGTTTGGTGCTTTTTCCCAACTTGGCTTTTCCAGTTGTTGGACTCTATGCTCTGTTTTGATGTTGATGGCGTTGAATCATTTTTGGATCTGCTTTTCTCATATCCATCAATAACTTCTTGATTGCGAGATACTGACAAACCTTTTTCTACAGGTTCATCTTTTGTACTTGACCGCCTACTCCCCGGCCCTTCTACAGTAGATAAATTTTCTCTGTATAGAACATACCACCTATCAGCAGATAGTCCTTACTAATAAACAATGTGCTTGATGCATGTATGCCCATCAACCAGCTATATTCTGAAGATTGTTTTTTTTTTGGGTAAAACAATAACATCATGATAGGATTTTTAGATCCACTGACATCAAATGGAAGTTGCTTGCACATAATAAAATCGAGGATGATGCACAAAACAAAGCCAAAACATAAAATTTAATGTACTGACAGTTCATATGCTTTTGACCTGAACAGGATACTAATACTGAAGAAAATGTTCTTTTTCTCACAAAAAACCATATAAAAAACATAATTACATGAATTTGACTGAATATAATTTGTACCTGCAGAATAATTAACCTCAGAAGCTTTGATAAACAATGTAAATTGTAAGCTTCATATATTAAGTTGGTTCTGGTCAGGTTACCACTTTACCATGTTATTCGCAATGGTTAAGCCAGTTATCATATAATCAGGACTCAATGATATCATTTGCGGACAGTTCCACCAAAATAAAATTAGTATTCCAATACTCCTTCAAAGGACATTCAACATCTAAACACTAAACATTCAGAAAGAGCACTTGGTTCCTTGTACATATTCGGTCATTCAGAATTGTTCTGGACTAGGCTAAATTGTAGAAAACCACTGTGAACTTTTTCACTTCTATTGCAATTTCCATGTGCTTGCTTTCTTAAAGAAAACTACCATGAACTTTCTAAATACTTTTCAGCAAACTACCATGATCCACCCTCCACTCTTAGTATAATTTGGATCAGAATGCAGCTACTGCCCAATTGCATACAAGACTCAAACCATTCCACTTCAAGTTTTACATATGGAACGATAGTGGACAGTGGCATAACCAGAACTTTGAACTCGAGGGGGTACTTCTTTACACCAATCTAAATGTTCCACCGGTCCCTCTTGAGAAAATAACTATAGTAGCGGTAGGCACAAAATCTTGTATAATGTAATAAAAATAGTTCTAAACTTGTAATCTTAAAAATATTACAAGTTTAAAGTAAAATTGTAAGCCTTAAAATATGTTTTGAAAAATGTTCATGAACATGTAATTGATAAAATATGTTATTATTAAATTTTATTGGAATCTAATTAGAAAAAAGAGTTAGTATCTAATATCTTCAAATTAAAAAATCATGACTCTAGTCCTAAATTAACAGCATATTAGAACTTTCAAATTATTGGCATGCTAATTGCCTTCGAAACTAATTTTCACTACTTTTTAAGTAGAGTATAATCCACAATTATATTATTATAATCTTTAAATTATTCTAAATAATAATCTTTAAATATTATAGCTTTTCTAGTTATTTTTCTTTTCGTTCGGTTAGCTTTCTTTATTTGGTACAGAAGCAAGGAGAATTTAGAAAATAATAGAAAAAAAATTAAAGAATAAGGTTGGACAGTAGGATTCGAACTTGGTTCATGGACAAGACAAAACACACAATTACCAACAGCCTTACATTATAATTGTGTATTCTTATTTAGTACATAGTTTTTACTGTGTAAACAAATTAAAGCATAGCGGTTTCCTTTTTTTGGGCAGGGCCGGGGGAGCACGTGCCACCCCTTTTGCCCCCTTGGCTCCACCACTGATAGTGGATAGTGTACAAAAGTGTTTTGGAAAAATTCATGGTAGTTTTTTTTTGTAATAAAGCCAGTGTATGGTTTCTAAAGTTTAGCCTATGGCTACATGGCCAGATTGATTGTTGTGTATCAGGTCACTAGAACAATCAACAACAACAACTAAGCCATTTGTCCCAAGTATTTGGCGTAGGCTACATGAACCAAGAGAGAATTACGCTGAATCGGGCGCATGTATCAGCTTTCTCCACTCATTCCTATCGAGCAATATGCCTTCACTAAGACCTTTAGCCTCTATATCTTGTCATATTACCTCCATCCATGTTTTCTTCGGTCTCCTCTGCGCTCTTTTAACTTGTCCTAATTTGATACGCTCTACGCGGCTGGCGCATCTGCAGGTCTACGTCGCACATGACCAAATCATCATATGCGATTTTTTCTTATCTTCTCTTCTATAGAGGCTACGCCTATCTTAATACGAATATCCTCATTTCTCACATTATCTCTTATCGTGTTACCACACATCTAACGAAGCATGTGCATCTCTGCTACACTCATCTTCTGGGCATGATATCTCTTTATAGCCCAACATTCTGTGCCATATAACAAAGCTGACAGTCCGATAAAACTTTCCCTTCAGCCATAACGGAATATTACGATCACATAAAACTCCTGTTGCGCTCCTCCATTTCAACCAGCCGGCTGTGATCCTATGATTGACATCACTATTGATCTCCTCATCGTTTTGAATAATAGAATCCAAGTACTTAAAGTGACTGCTTGTCGGTATTTTTTGACCATCTAGTGTCACAATACTATAATCTCAGATTCTCTATTTACTGAATTTATACTCTATATTTTGGTCCTACTTAATCAAAATTCTTGAGATTCTAGAGTTTGCCTTCATAACTCCAATTTTGCATTTACCACAGCTCTCGTTTCATCGACTAGGACAATATCATCAGCAAATAGCATATACCACAGATCACTAGAACAATGACCATCACAAACTTATGAATTTCTATTGGTGCGTATATAACAAGGAATTCAGTAGATTAATATCTCATAACTCAGAATCTACCTAGGATGAAACTGACATCTATCAAGATATGGCATATATTCCTTGCATCCTCAACTGGACATAGCTCACCTGCTTGAGAATTTGTATCTCTACAATTTTGCATTGTTGCGCAGACACCATGAGATATAGCCAGTGCTTGGAAGGCAACTGAAATGGTCACACAATAGACTGGGGGAGTTCTACTTATACCAATATTTGGTAAAGATGCTAAGAGCATGACTATCATCTGCTGTCATGTTTTTCTCTCGGTTTGGAGGACAAAATATTATAGGTTACTCAAGAATTAGTTTAGGGTTATCCTTTACAATCACAGGTGTCTTCCGCCATTCCTTTGCAGCATCTACTTTACTATAAATTAAATAATCTAACTGGTTGGTATTTGTTCACCCATGTGCCGTTTTTGGCGATCTTATTCAGTAGGCCTTCATTTCATACCAAAAAATTCAAAACGCTGCCTCCTTTACATAGCATTGCCTTTTCCACCAGTTTGGAAGTCTTTCTATGTTATTTGGAAATTGTTATGGTATTTTGGCTTGGGAATATGACTTCATTTATCTCTTCAGTGGTTCTTTTGTTGTCTTCTTTGATATTGTTAGGTTACAAGGAATTGTTGTCTATTAGAATACAAAAGTATTACCCTCAACCTTCATCACTGTTTCGGAGTTTTGATGATGTGGCATGGACTTTAATATGGTACCAGAGTAACCCAGGTTCAATTCCCAGCAGGCATGCATTTTTTTAAAAAAAAAGCAGATTATAAAAAAATACCATACCACTGTGGAAAAACTCAGGTTTCTGCCCATAGAAAGGCTCAACCTGTGGATTCATGTTAGAATATGAAGTTATTACCCTCACGAAAACATTGGAGTTTTAGTGTATTGGCAGGATCTTTAATACTAACCATGGTTTCTTCCAATTTCTGAAATTAAAAACAGTGGATATAGGCCCAACCTTGATAACGGGTATAGGAGAAAAAATCATAACTAGTCATTAAGTTAACCAAAATTTTGATGAGTAGGTATCAATTTATGACAAATGATCCCAATACAGTTACTCGTTTAGCCCCATATTCCATTAGGTTTTGATGATTATTGTCCAAAACCCACTTTACCCAAAAACTTTAAGCTGAATTATTTTCCAAAACCCACGTTACCCAATAATAAAACAACAATAAAATTAGAAGAAGAAAATCCATGTGGGCCTTCAAGCAACATTTAAAGGCCTACAATATAAGGATGACTCGATTGAATTTCATAGTACAAAAACGTATGGGATGAGACAATAATAAACTGTGTATGTGGTTAATTTTTTATCTATAACATGAATTTGTAAGGCCACAATGGTTGAAAAAACACAACTCTACCTGAACAATCATAGTTTTCTATTTAGAAAGTGGATATTCTTTTTAACTTCTTAGCTTTACGTATATCTTTGATATGTTTTCAAACACAGAATATACTGTAAATTAGAATATGTTAAAGAAGAATCTGACAAGTATCCATCAAGTATTGAACATCTGAACTCCATACATTAATAATGTGGGTATGGCACCTTTACCACAATATTCATGTAGCATAGCAGAAGCTCACTTTACCCAAAAGGTTCAGCTGCAGGGTTGCAAGCCAACAATGTTTATCAAGAAATCTTAGCATTAAATAACAACTATGAAATAAAATTTAGATCTACTGCTTCCCTTTAGTACTCAAGAAGATTAAACGGTATGTATTGCAAGGCCAAACAAGCTTTACAGCTCAAATGTTTATGGAGGAATATATAGATGATCACAGAGGGAAGGCAAATGATAAAGTAGCTCAAGTATCAAAGTAACTTCAAGCAATACACTTCAAGTACATGGCAATGAAGTTTAAACAAAAGGAGATTATAGATGGAAGAGAGACCTAGTACAGAGGAGGTAAAATATGAAAGAACAGCTCTTACGACGGGGTAACAAACTAGCTGGGTCACATAACGGTTAACAACAGAAAATAAATTAATATACCAATAATGGCATAGAACTTGTCCTAAACTAGATTTATATTGTTCTAGCTCACAGACTCCTGTATGTCTTGAATTTCAATTCAGGGTTTTACCATAAATATTCTCACGTTTTTATAGATTTAAATATTTCACCTTGTTTTTGGCTTATTTTTTATATGTCTTATTTTTTGAGTTGTTTTGCAAGTATGCCTTTTCATAAGCTAGAAATGCACAAAAATGAATTTATATATTTTTAAGAAATTAAAGAAATAATTGCTTATTTCTATAACATACAAGCTAAGACTACTCACAATTTATTAATTTTAGCACCATTTTGATAAAAACATAGTTTTGTTACTTGATTAAACCAACCATTGCATTGGGCAAGAAAAAGGGATATGCTTCCTAAACTGACAAAAATGGATAAATTTAAGCTATTTTATTCGATAGATTACAAAATTTATTTTAAATACACATTAGCTTATTAAAACTCACTGTTAATTCAGTTTTTTTTAAACTCGAAGATGATATAAGGGTATAGCCACAAAATAACTTAAATATAAGATTTTATATCAAAATAATGTAAAGTGAAGCTGAAATATGAACAAACAAAAACATGGGGATATATATACTAGAACCCATTCTGTAATATCCCTAATTGATTATATTGTATTATTTTTTTAAATATTTATTTGGATTATTATTCATCATTATTATTGACTAATTTATTGTTATGTGTATAAATACATGTGTATAGATATAATGTATTTATGTTCATGATTTGTGTTTATAGGAGTATATGTGTGCTTATAACTATATGCATGTATTATATTTTATACATTATTATTACCATCTTATTATCCTAACTATTATTATTGTTTAGTATTATTATTATGGTTATTATTATTATTACTATTTTTACTTCTTTTTCAATTAGCCACATCCTATTTATTTTCTCTTCTCTAATTTTTCAAAATCCAACAAAAGCCCAAACATATTTTTTCTAATTCTTGTTCTCCTCATTTCATGAAGCCCAGTCCCAAACTTCCCCATATATAATCATCTCCCCTCCTCCCTTATATTCTCCAAACTTCACTACTCTACCCTGCAAATAGCCACCGAGTGCAACATCTCCACCATGATCATCATTTGCTTCTCCTCCTCCCATCTCTTCTTTCATGCATCCCCCATCATCCTCATCCCCAACACTAGCTTCACAAACCACCACAGCCACATACAATCACCGTCTCCATCTTAATGTCCCCTTCCTCCATCCCTTCTCCACTGAGCCAGTCCACCCGGACCTCCTTCCCTCTGCGCCTGTCGCTTCTCTCCTCCATCTCCCAACACTGGCTGACAACACCACATCCAAGCATGGTTCAAAGTCTCGGCGGATCGGTCTCGGCCGCCGACTCGGCCGGCACCGAGACGGATCGGTCTCAGCGACTCGGATCGGACTCGGACGATACACGCAAAACGCTACATAGGACGCCAAAAAAATTATGAAAAAATCATGACAAATCATAAAAAATTGTAAACATCAAAATTAATGCATCACATATTCAAAACATATCACCTAACGCTCAAAACATAACGTGAAAGCATAAATACAAGCGTCGTCGTTAGAAAAATATCAACATACATGCATAATATAGTAAATTGCACAAAATAATTCATAAGTACCTGCTAATATAGTCATTTTCACATTGAACTACGAGGAGGCTCCAAATCATCATTATCATCTGGCCCGCGATAAGTATAGAAACCAGGCATATAGTTTCCATAAGGATAATAATATGTTTGTGGGTGAGATCCTGTAGGCTGAGATGATTGGCCAGAGGATCCACTATCAGAGTAATATGGCGGTAGGGGTTGTGCAATATCAGCTCCATGGTGATAATACCCAAAACCTCGATATTCAGTGCTGCTAGTAGAGTATTCACCAGTGCTAGAATAATCAGTGTCAGAATATTGACCAGATGTCAAACCCAACCCCTGTAAATGGCCTTCAAGACTATGATGACCATGTGAGTAGTTATCATGTCCACTCAAATAATCATCGCTAGAACTGAATTCGACCAACCGATCCAAATGCCTACGCTGTTGTGAAATCCCCGCCAGACCTCCATGATCTGTATCTTGTGTGGCATAATATTCTGGATCCCATGTTAAAGCATCATCTCGTTGGTTTCCACCAACACCATGAGTCTCTTCAACATTACCACCATCACCACCATCACCGCCTCCATCACCCTCACCACCATCACCGCCACCACCATCACCGCTGTCATCATCACCGCCATCACCATCATCACCGCCACTTTCGTCAGTATGACGAATACCTTCATCTAACCAACCTAAGTCATCTGATGGTAACATCCGCTGTTCTCCCTCACGAATCCGCTCATCCAAAATATCATCATCATTGAAAATATTGTTCAGATCAATTGGATTGTAATAATCATCAATGTCGCTTTTGCATGTCAAGTTTCTTACTCGCAACCGCATATTGTAATGCACAAATACTAGTTTATGCAACTTTTTCATTGCCAACCGGTTGCGCAATTTTGTATGAATTAGCGACTACGTGCTCCAATTTCTTTCACAACCCGATGAAGAACATGTTTGGCTTAAGACTTTGATGGCAATTTTCTGCAGATTGGGAGCTTCTTCGCCATAATTAATCCACCAATCAGCTGGAAGAGATTGTTGCACTGCTCTTCTAGCTGTGAGCTTCCAAATTCTCCAACTCCATCCACAAATAATTTTATCTGTGAGAATACACATCACAAGTGTTAATATTTGCATAACATTATATCGATGAAATAAATAAATTATTATTACCTCATTAATAGCTCTTACTTGTTTATTCAAATCTGGCTCCAATCTTTTAATGACCTCCTTTAATACATATCTCACTTCTGGATGTGTAGAAAAGTTTTTTGAATATTGGAGTGCTGGATTTAAAAAATATGCCGCAATAATGTGAGCATACGATTGTTATGATATGACAGTTTCAATTTCTAGTCAACAAATATGATTTCTAGGCAAATGAATTACCAGCAGCATGCAAGTGTCTATGCAATTGTCCCTCCCATCTTCTATCAATGATATCCCAGTACTTCTTTCAGTTCTTATTTGAGACCCTTATAGCCAATTTTGCTCTATCTATAACTTCATATATAATAGATAGTGTAGGTTTCTTGTCCTGGTCCACTATCTTCAAGACTCTAACAAGAGGATCCATAATGTTTTGGACCTCTCTTGCCTTCTTCCGAAACCGATCAGTCAGAATGAGATTAGAAATCTTATCTCGCACACTTCTTCTACTCTTTTCCTTGTTGAATTCATGTCATTCAGTAGTCATGCACATTCTTTTCAAATCTTGCTCATAGCGAATAAGGCTTTCAATAGAAATAAACTCAGTGGCAAACCGTGTTATACTTGATCTCAACAAATCTCTATCTTTAGTATATAGCTTCATTAAATTCACCACTTTGAGGCTATTGTAAATGAATGATGTGATCATCTTAGCATCATCCAATGTCTCCTTGACTGATTTCAAAAAGCCAATATCTTCAAGCATCAAATCAATGCAATGTGCTGCACAGGGAGACCAAAACAAATGTTTTCTCTTCTCCATCAACATGTCACCAGCTGCTTTGAAACTTGCCTCATTATCTGTTACAACATGCACAATATTTTCTTCACCAACTTCATCAACAACTTTATCCATTAGCGAGAATATATACCAAGCAGTCTTCGAGATATTAGTGGTATCAACAGAAGTATGGTAAATCATGTCTCTATCACAATAAATCATGAAATTAACAATAGGCTTTCTATTATGAGAACTCCATCCATCACACATGATCGTGCAACCATACTGCGGCTATTTTGTTTTTATTGAAGTAATATATACTTCAATTTCTTTCATTTCCTCCTCTAAATATAGATTGCCAATCTGGTACCCTGTAGGGCCTTTTACACCTGGGCCTGCCTCCGCAATAGTATTAATCATGGCTTGGTAGTAAGGACCACTATCAGCTGCATTGAATGGTATTGCATTATAGTGAAAGAATTTCGCCACGAATTTTCAACCTTTTTCATATTCTCAGTTGAGAACATGCTTTTGATTGATTTCTGTTTTGTTGGGAACATGTAAGGATCAATACCACGAGCTGGAATTTCAGCTTCTCTCATAGTCATACTCCGACGCAATCCACGGTTACTCCCTGATCGTGAAGGCTGTGAACTACTGCCACCAATATCAACTCCTTATGCCGATCTCTAAGCCATTTCATGACTTTCTTTCATGGCTTGTTTTAGTTGTCTTCTTTCAACTCCTTCTAAACCACCAACTTTTTCAATTTCATTATCAGAATCTTCTTCGGTCACATCATAAAAATCTTCCTCACTTAAAGATCTCATAAGTCGGTCTTTTTTAGATTTTATGGCCGCTCTTTCTTTGCTACCTTCAGAAAGATGCCGTCTCATTATTTGAGATATCTCTTTTGATACTCGCAAGCATCCTTCCACCTGACCGGATACATGTGCTATATGCTGCTTCAATCTAGTGATACCACCATGGACTTGTTTCCCACAATAATTACACTTCACAAGTTTTCTAATTCCACCAACAGGGGTACCATGTTCCCATCCAATATCGCGTTGCTTTGGAGCCATACTGAAATTTAAAAAAATTATCTGTTAAATTAAATTAAAACTAAAATTAACTAAATTAAAAAACATTAAATTAAACTCAATTAAATAAAACTACATTAAATTAAACTAAACTAGTTTATACTAGATTAAGCAACACTAACTTAATTACCTAACTTCAATAAAATTATTAAATTACCTAACTTAATTACAAAACTTTATTAAATTAAATTAACCTAAATTAAGTTAACTAAACTAATTTAAATTAAATTAAATTCAATTAAATGAAACTACATTAAATTAAACTAAACTAGTTTATACTAGATTAAGCAACACTAACTTAATTACCTAACTTCAATAAAATTATTAAATTACCTAACTTAATTGCAAAACTTTATTAAATTAAATTAACCTAAATTAAGTTAACTAAACTAATTTAAATTAAATTAAATTCAATTAAATGAAACTACATTAAATTAAACTAAACTAGTTCATACTAGATTAACCTACACTAACTTAATTACCTAACTTCAATAAAATTATTAAATTACCTAACTTAATTACAAAACTTTATTAGATTAAATTAACCTAAATTAAGTTAAATTAACTTTACCTAAACTAAACTAAATTAAATTACATTAAATGCAAATTAATTAGAGAGAGGAACAGAGAGAGGGAAAGAGACGGAGACAGAGGAGAGAGGGAAACACAGTGGAGGAGAGAGAGAGACGGGGAGAGAGGGACAGAGAGAGGGACAGAGAGAAGGAGAGAGACTAAGAGGGAGAGGGAGGGAGAGAGAGTCTGAGAGAGAGAGAGATACAGAGGAAGAGAGAGATACAGAGGGAGGAGAGAGAGTCCGACAGAGAGAGAGAGACAGAGAGAGTCGCTGCGGAGAGAGAGAGACAGAGAGAGAGAGAGCACTGCCGAGTCGGGAGAGAGAGTCGCTGCGGAGAGAGAGAGACGGAGAGAGAGACAGAGAGAGTCGCTGCGGGGGAGAGAGACGGAGAAAGAGAGGGAGAGAGGCACAGAGAGGGAGAGGGGGAGAGAGAGACTGAGAGGGAGAGAGGGGAGAGGGAGAATTACCTGCAGGCGACGGCGACGCGGGGGGACGGCGAGGGCGACGCGGGGGGGGGGGGGACGGCGAGCGCGAGAGAGAGATCAGATCTGATCTCTCTCTCTCCCCCTCAGCGCTTTTTAATCGGGGGTTCACGGGCGCCGAGTCGACCCGGATCGGGTCCGACTCGGACCCGACTCGGTCAACTCGGCGATCTTCGGTTGACTCGGGCCTCCGAGTCGTATCGGAGGGGGCCGAGTCGGATACGACTCGGCCGAGTCATATCCGACTCGGCCGAGTTTTCGAACTCTGCATCCAAGCCTCCTCGTCGGGTTTGCTCTCCTCCGTGCAAGCAGCCCAGCCCATGATCGGAGCATCCAGGCCCTCCTCCCCACGCATTAACATCCACGCATTGCGCATCCACCAGCCCGAGATCCCCGCAGCCCTTACCCTCCATCCCTCTCCCATGGTCGATCTCTGGCGAGGCTTGCGCAAGCCCCGCACACCCCCATGGCAGCCCCCTAGGACCTGCCGCACCAACCTGCCGTAGGCCAGGCTTGACCAAACACCCTCCATCTCTTTGTGAGCCACCGTCCTTCGCCGGCGAGCGCGAGCACACTTGCATCCTTTCCAGCGGATCTACGAGACACTGTTGCCTCTGTGGCTTCCGTCTCCGCCGGCGAGCATCACCCCGTGGCCGTGAGCACCTCCCTCCCCTCCCTCTTTCTATTTCTCTCTGTTATATACATATTAAGTTTATGTGTTTAAATGTATATGATGTGGAAATGTGTATGCATGTGTTTTTGCATGTGGGTGCGTGTAAATATGTTTACATGTGCATGTGCATGTATGTATAAATGTATATATGTATTATGTGTGCATAAATTAGAGTGTGTTGTATACACGTACGTATATGTATTATGTACGCTTGGGTGTATGCATGAGTACATGTATGTGTATGTGTATCTGTGTGCACGTATGTGTAGAGTACATGTACACGTGTGGGTGTGTAAGCGTGCATTTATGTTTACGTGTGCCCGGCTGCATGTTGCAGCGATCGGACTCGTTCGTGCGATTCGAACTCGGTAACGGGAGACTCGAATTTGTGCTCGTTATGGACCCCATACACTGGCAATTCGAAGACCGATACATGGGATGATCCGGAGATCTGTACTGGTTCGTGCAGTGAAGACTAAACGGCGATTCGAATCCTAAACCGTGTCATTTCATGTAAGTGTTTCCTCTTGTATTATTTCCTTATTTATCGTTGTCAGTAATATTTATATATTACTTGTATCATTTCATGTGACCATCTGATTTATTTTACCAGTATAATTACTTGTATTATTTCATGTGATGTCAGTGAGTGCTCACTTTATTTGTACAGTTGATATGAGCGTTTGTCAGCATCATTTCATGTGTTAGTTATTTGACGCTATTGGCTTAGGCCTAGTATTGACATAACTTAGACTGTTACTCGTTTCGATTTATGGAGTGGCTGGTCTAGTTCATATTAAAGGATAGATGGCATATTTCATGTGAAGCATTTATCGATAATTGTTTGGTGATTATTTTGATCGGACTCCTTTAGATCTTAATGATGGCTTAGATAGGATGTTGCTCCATTGATAAACTGATTTACCGATACTTGTATTGGTATTGACTTAGTTAGAGTTGGAGTTAACTTGAGATTTATAGCTTTACATTGGATTTGATCAGTGGACAATATTGTGGTGGACTTGACCTTAGGTTGAGGAGTAGGCATAAATTGGGTTGACCTGACCTGGTGTATGTATATACATAATTGATTAGTTACTTGGATTTCTGAATCTTATGATTGAGCTTAATGGAAGTGGGAGTGTATGATGATCTTAATCAGATTTAGATATTGATGATTGGCAGAGAATGAATATACTGATGATGTAAATGAAGGATATATTGCTAAATTTTGAGGATCAACAAAATCAAGAAATATAAATGAGAGAACTATCTTATTGTTCTATGGGATTGCGGTATGATAACAGATTTAATAATTGATATTTATAGTGATTATATTGAGATCAAATGTTAAGATGACTGTTATTATTCTATCATTATACATATGGATGAGATTCAGATGAGACTTATAAATAGTTGGATCAGTTATTGATTTATCCTAGTACAGATATATGAGATCTATATTTATTCTGGATAAGACTGCAGATTACAGAGTTAGTACCTGCCATTTTACTGTATTATTTCACGTTACTGAAATCACTGGGAAAGTATTGTTAGACTATAATACCATGTACAGCCCTATTGTTCATTGTTTACACGGTTACTGATAGTATTTACTGTTTTTGTTACTGTGTATACGATTACTGTTTACTGATATATTGTACTGTCACTGTATCGTCCTAGTATTCTAAGTGATATGAATATTGATTGTTATAACTGAATTAAAAAATAATGTAAATAGACAATTTACCCCAGGATTGGGAAAATTGATGGAGGAGACAACGTCTGTATTTCGGGTGGACCTAAGATACAGGTTACGCAGCCGAGATAAGGTTCCACTGTAGGGTTCCCGGGGAAGACTGACTCCCATATTGTTATTGTTATACTGTTATTGTAGTACCTAACGGTACGGCTTGGTTCAGAGCTAGGGATCTGGGTCATGGTCCCGGATATGTACGGGACCCACTTAAAGCATAGATAATGTCTCCAACCAATCAGTTTCAATAACATAGGACCTTGATTGGCATGTGTGGTAGGCGTAGTACGAGATATGTCAATTATATGTGACAATCGGTGTTCGCTGACATAATTAATAATCATAAACTATGTATATTGTATTGTTATTGATTTAATATACTATGACTGATTGTGTTCGCCTGATACATGTATGCTATGTTGGACACCTGCTGACACTCATGACCTGATTAGACATCTGATTCTGTTACTGATTACCCTTATTATTGTCCATTTATGTTTTGTATATTATTTCAGTCTTATTCCAGTATATATTTTCATCATATGCTCACACGTTATATGCACGTGCACCTTCCCCTTTATTCTTACACATTCATTGGGAGTTCTGACTCCCTAAATTTGCATATCCAAGTCTTTACATGTTATCTTACTGATCAAATATTTGCAGAGGATCACAGGCATCTTGAAGAGCCGGAGTTCTGTTACTCGATCATCTTTTCTCGGTATTTTCTTTCTTTTCTTTATTATATCGCTTTCATGACGCGGTGCATTGGACTCAATACTTGTTCTATTCTTTTATTCATCTGCTATCATTGTGTTAGAGATTTATATGTTATATTGCAGTGATATTAATTTATCATAGTAGATTTTTATAATTTGTTTATGTTACATTAGGCTTACCGTGCATACATGGGGTATTCTATTTGCGTATATAAGTCGCCGACTCTCGTCGCGACTCCTTTTTCACGTATTATAGGAAGCGGGGCGTGACACTTTCATTTAGATACCCCAGGCAGACCTTAAAAGACTAACAAACTCAACTTATTATGGTAATTAAATTCATATAGCTTGCTCTGACAGGCTATTTAATTGTGCAGAAGCAACAACTGATCAGCAAAGGGATGTAGAAGAGAGTCCAGCTAACTTTTAGACAAGCTATTGGATCGACAGCAGAATGCATCAGTTCATGCCAGTTGGCTGGTGGAATACCATGTCAATGAGGAGGTGTTGTATGTCATGTGTCCTCCATCCATAATAAAGGTCAGTTGATGTCCTAGCCACCGGAAGCATTTAATATTGTTGCACCCTCTAGAAAGAAGGCACAACATTTTAATCTCCATTGAAAAGCGAGATCAAGATAGTGGATAAATCTCAATGCGAAGGCGTGCCTTTGTGCCCCCTCCCCCTTCTATTAACTCTATCTTTCTACTGAGCTTTGATGAGGACAGCACGCCAGTTGTCAATTACCTTTTCATGCCTTAGTTTATTTTGAGATGTGTTTTGTTTCTTTCGTTTAGTACCACATCGGTTATATCCGAGAAATTCACTTTATAAGAGCCTATATAAAGAGGCTCAACTCAATGAATAAGTAGACAATGATTAAATAAAAGCTTTTTCCAGTTAAAATTCTCTTGAGAGTGCTCTTGAGTTTTGCGTGCGAAGCCTGTGGTGTAATGGGTGTGAAGCCCGCGTAAGGGGGTGGAAAGCCCAAAGTTATCTGGTTCTTTCTCCAATCCTAATCTCTCTTTTTTCATTTTATTTCTTGTAAAACCCTAGTTTTTCTTTTTTATTCGTATTCGAAGGTGATTGCGATCCTGTTTTACATCAATTTGGTATCAGAGCTTTGTCCCAATCCTCTTCGAATTTCTTCTCTTCCCCAAATCCTAAATCTAGATCTGGATCTCTAGATCTAGATCTACTTTGCAAAAAAGATTCGATTATTGTTAGATCTAGATCTAAATCTAGATTTAGATTTATTTAGATCAGATGTGTTGTTTCTTTCTTTTAGTACCACATCGGTTATATCCGAGAAATTCACTTTGAGGCCGTTTGTTTCGCGTAAAACTCCGTAATTCGTAAATGACTTACTACCCAGTTATAACTACGGTATTTGTTTGGACCGTAATTCATAAAAGACTTACGTAACTCAACTAACACTCACTTGCAACCCAGTTACCACTCACTTACAGCCCAGTTATAGTTAATTTTGTGGTCATACAAATTTGTAATATTTTTTATATTAATATTGAAATTTTTTAATATTTAACTTTTTTAATATTTATTTGTAGTATTAAAACTTTTAAAATCACCAAATAGTTAATTTTGTGGTCAACTTTTTCACTTACGACTTATACATTACAACAACCAAACACCGTAAAGTACAATACACTTTCCCACTTTACAATTTTATATTACCAACCAAACACCGTAAAATTTACATACATGTAACTCATTTACAATTGTAAAAGACTTTACCAATTACAACTACGAATTACGGCCAGTTACGACAGCCAAACAGACCCTTTGTAAGAGCCTATATAAAGAGGCTCAACTCAATGAATAAGTAGACAATGATTAAATAAAAGCTTTTTCAGTTAAAATTCTCTTGAGAGTGCTCTTGAGTTTTGGGTGCGAAGCCCGTGATGTAAGGGGTGTGAAGCCCACGTAAGGGGTGGGAAGCCCAAAGTTATCTGGTTCTTTCTCGAACCCTAATCTCTCTTTTTCATTTTATTTCTTGTAAAATCCTAGTTTTTTGCTTTTTTTTATTTGTATTCGAAGGTGATTGAGATCCTGTATTACATCAATTTGGTATCAGAGCTTTGGTCCAAATCCTCTTCGAATTTCTTCTCTTCCCCAAATCCTAAATCTAGATCTGAATCTCTAGATCTAGATATACTTTGCAAAAAAAATTCGATTATTATTAGATCTAGATCTAATCTAGATTTAGATTTATTTAGATCTACTTTGCAAAAAAAAAAGAAAAAACAAAAACAAAAAAAGGAAAAAAACAAAAAACAGAAAAAAACAGAAAGAGAAAAAAACAGAAAAACAGAAAAAAACAGAACAGAAAAAAACTTTACTGTTCACAGTGAACAGTAATCGCCCTGTTACTGTTCACATGAACAGTAACCTTCAGGTTACTGTTCATGTCCCCCAAAAGCCCCAACATTCGTTCATTCTGAGCTCGTTTCAAGCTCAATTTGAGTCGTTTTCGAAGCAGCGGATTCGTGAAGAGTAACACTATACATCTATAGCCTTCATATTCTATTTCAAGCTTCGGTCGTCTGCCAGATTCAGCTCAGCAGATCAGCGCACCACAGTCCAGAGCTTGTTTCTGCCCCGATTAGCATCCGATTTGCTCCATTCTCGAGGTGATATCCTAACTTGACCTGAATCGTTAACTGTTAGATTACTTGCAACTACTATATGGATTGCTATAATTTGTTGGTTGAATTGTTATTTGCTTCGATCTAGTGGTTACATTAGCATTTATCGTTTTTTCATTATATTAGGAATGCATTTTTCTTTGCATTTAGAACTTAAACTTTAGGGTATTTTTGTTTAGTGCATACATTTAGTTTAATTAACTCTAGGGTTCTTCACTGCATCTGCTTGTTTGCTTGAGTCATCATGACTAGTCAGCAGTATAGGGACCCCCACTTAGACCAGCTACACAAACTCCATCAAGGTCATATGTCCGTTCATGATTATATTGCCATGTTTAAGGACTTAACCCATCGCAGTGACGTGAGAGAGCACCCTTCTGAGACTCTAACTAGGTTTGTTTGGGGTTTAAGATCAAAAATAAAACGTGCTATGATTACTGGCCCCTTGACTTAGACATTGTTGAAGATGCCTTTGATGTTGCATTAAATTTGGACTTGACTTTCAAAACGCTAGTCAATGCTAAGGCTAAGTGTTATAAATGTGAGGGATATAAACATTATGATTATCAGTGTCCTTCAGAGAGTCAACATGTTAGAATTGTGTCTAGTGATGAAGTTGACGTCTCGAAGGTTATTGAGGAAGTCCATGTTCCTCCAAAGACTATTAGTATAGACACAACAGTTGGTGCCGACACACTGATTATTGATGAAATTTACATGTCTAATAGTGTCAGTAATGACGTGAATGAGATAGTTGAGACTACTACATTACATTTTCCTATTATATACATTGATGATATCACTAGACCGATAATAATTTACAATAATACCCACAAATTTGCTATGTACCCATATAGTACTTTGCAGGAATTTGCGGTTGATAATAAGGTGATGGTTATGAGTCACTCTGAGGCTGTGAGGAAGTTGCACGCTTGGCCTAAAGATTTCGATAGGGCTCTGAAGAGGATTGCTTCCATTACTTACGAGTTGGATAGCCCATGGGATCCTGGTATTAGTTCCATCTTCAGCAGGGATGATGCGTCTTGGTCTACTCTCTATGTCTTGATCGAGCTGCCATCTTTCACAGCCGACCCGTCACGGAGACCAGCTCCACCTCCGCCACCATGGTATCAACACGGCGTACCAGTGATGCTGCCACGACCACCGCCTTGGCCCGATTGATATGCTTCGTGAGGAAAGTCCTCACTCGGCGGGGTCAGGTTTCTCCCACCCTGGGGGAATTGATAAGGACAGCACACCAGTTGTCATTTACCTTTTCATTTCTTAGTTTATTTTGAGATGTGTTTTGTTTCTTTCTTTTAATAGCACATCGGTTATATCCGAGAAATTCACTTTGTAAGAGCCTATATAAAGAGGCTCAACTCAATGAATAAGTAGACAATGATTAAATAAAAGCTTTTTTCAGTTAAAATTCTCTTGAGAGTACTCTTGAGTTTTGGGCGCGAAACCCGTGGTATAAGGGGTGTAAAGCCCGCGTAAGGGTGGGAAGGCCAAAGTTATCCGGTTCTTTCTCGAACCCTAATCTCTCTTTTTCATTTTATTTCTCGTAAAATCCTAGTTTTTTGCTTTTTTATTTGCATTCGAAGGTGATTGCGATCCTGTATTACATCAAGCTTGCTTTGATCATCATAGGTCATAGCCTCCAAACATTTTAATTTTTTGTACAAAGTAGACAAGTTCCTTCCTACCTGTTATTATACTTTCACTGTAAGCTTTCATTATATCATCTATATCAACAATGTTCATACTGTTCAAACTTAATGTAAGCAATTGAATTTTAACTCCATAATAACTGTTAATTGCTCCATCAACTTTATTACCCTCCCAACTCAGTTGCTTTATTGCACTTCCACCTAGAACGGTACAGCCACATGCAAACCCCAGTACATGGAAGAATTGATTCATTTCCTCTGAGTTGCTTCTAACATGATATCCTTACTATTTTAACTTTAGCATGTCATGTTAATTTAGCCATTCAGCTGGTAGTTTGGTTCTTGCCACTTATGGTGGAGATTTTCTGTCACGAGTGATCGGACGGCCGATCCACACCACTAGCGAGACTAGAGAGTGGGGGTGTGTGTGTGAGAGAAGAGAATGCACAACACAAAAATGAGGGACAAGATTTTTATGTAGAAACCCTTAATCAGGAAAACCACGAAGAGGACGGGAGAATCCACTATAATTCGCAAGTTATAGGAATTACAAGAATTGTTCGCTAGAGTCTTAATGTTGGGCGTAACTAGAAGAAAAGAACATTCAAAAGTCCCCCTCTCGTTGGAAAAGGTATATTTATGCTTGACTGATCTCTGTGCCTGAAAGCGGATGATACGGACGTGATCCTCATAACTGCATGATCTGCTCGTGTTGATTTGTTGTAATGGCCGTGATTACTGGCGTTTGATTGTTAGGATTGCATGCAAAGAAATCTGCCTTATGTCCATAACTACACACGCTGGAGGGCGTTACATGTTATGAATATAGGGGAAGATTAGGTTGTGTAACTATCGACGGAGATCATGGATGATCTGTTGTCGTGATTGCCTTGTGTGGAATTGAAGTCTTCGGAATGGAAGGAACTTCGAGATGATTTAGAGTATCGGAGCTACCAGGATGAAAGTATCCTCAAGGCGAAGAGTGAATTCAGTGTGGACCGAGCTGACACCGAGAGGATATAGAGTGACAGAGCGTCCTGCTTGCTTGGACACATGGTGTCATCCTATGGGTCAATTTTTGACCACTACAGATGTGCCCCGCTTTTTCGCTTGTCAGAGCCTGCGGAAGAAAAGTCGAAAAAGCGGTGTTGGTAGATCATTTCGTCTTGATGCTTATGGGAGGAGGAGGATCTTGAAATTAAATATGGATCGTCTAAATTGACTTGGAGATCTAACTGCTGGCTGACAGCTGGCATGCCGACGGTTGATTTTCTTGAAATTTGTAACCAGCGTCTCTTCAGATCCTAAAGCCATGATGACTGAGATCATATGGCTGCGGTGGTTGATATTATGTCTCCTCGGTTTACTGAATATCTCGAGATGTGGACCGATTTTTCGGGGATTGAAAATTTGAATTGGAGATAGTTTGGCTCCTCCCCCTCCATCTATAAATAGGCTGGATCATCTGGGTAAAAATAAACTTGTCATCTCCTATGAGAAACCTCTGTATTCCTCCATCGTTGCTTTGTTGGGTCGCCATGTATCCTTTTCTCCTCTTCATCAGATTGGAGAAAGGGAAAAAGAAAGGAAGAAGATGGTGGTTGAGCTCTCGATGTTCGGGAGTCTGGTTGGCATAATATGTTAGTCGTTGTGACAGAGCTCCACCGCCGGCTTGCTGGCGCACTACAATTGGAGTCAATGATCTGGTTTCGAGTCACCCAATATTTAGGAAGTGAGGATCGATCTTTAAGGGCGTGTTTGGTTGCAAGGAAGTGGGCAGAAGTAAGAAAATAAGGAAGTATAATTGCTCACTTCTTTATCTATCCAAACACCAGAAAAGGAAAATGAGAAACTTTCCCTTTTCTCTTTTCCCTTTTACACAATCACTTCCTTACTTCCAGGGTGGTACAGTTAATTTTGTGGTCATGTAAATCTCATTTGAAATAAGTTATAGCTTAAAACAGTTAATTTTGTGGTCATGTAAATCTCACTTGCATTCTAATTACAATCTAATTTTTATTTTTCTTAATTAATTTTTATTTTAATATTATTTTGCGGTTAACTCTGTGGTCAACTTTTCCACTTTCACATTCACATTATCATCCAAACACCGTAAAAGACATAACATTTTTCAAACCACACTTCTCAACAGCATCCAAACACCGAAAAACTCACTAACCAATTACCAAGTTCCAAAGGGAACTATTACTACTTCCTCACTTCTACCCCTAACCAAACAGCCCGTAAGATTCGACCCTCCTTCCGTATCGGGTGCACGAGGAAGAGACGGAGCTCTTCAGTCGGGCGTGCTGGTGAATTGCTTCTCACCTCAGAGCTTGGACCTCTTCCTCAGAATACTGAAGTGGAAAAGTTCTCTATCTCTTTCTAGGGTATTTTGCCGGAGTCCGTCTGATCGGACGTCGCTGCCTCGCTCTTGAATGGCTTCTTAGGGACCATCACAGTGAGCGGTGCTGGTCTGGCTGCCTTGGAGGCGTGTGAGTTGCTGTCGACGCATATGGTCACCTGCTCAAGAGCCATAGCGGTTGACTGCTTCTGGGAGATCTCCTTCGATTAACAAATCATTGTTTTTACAACCCCGCGGGTCTAGCCATGGTGCCGGAATAAGTTTCCGGATCTCCTATATTTCTTTTTCAAAAGTGTAAATACAGGGATGTAAATGAATTTTATGTATTACATTTGTCGGAGGTAATAACATAATGAAACCTAATGAAATATAATGACATGTATTTCGTAATAGAAAAAACTGAGGCATGTTTAGATCTTACCTTGTTTGGATTCTGGAATGATCATACCCCTTCGGAGGCCTGACTTCCGGATGACAAGGATGCGATGTGTCTGTGTTATCATCTCTGGATGGTGACTTCATCTCTGAGCATACATTGAATTCTGAGTGAAGTGAGAACCTCAACTTCGGAGATGGGCTGGTCTGTTTAGATGGTGGCCCGATTTGGAGGCGACGAGCCGAGGGAAGCCCGGAGGCAGGTGTTTGTGTCTACTATTCTTGAGTGGGGACCTCCCATCTCGGAACACACAAGCAGAGGATTTCGAGTAAGGGGAGCACTCAACTACAGAGTTGAGTAAGCAGTTACTCAATTAGGGATGAGCCTTCCGGGGGGGCAGTTGCCCAATTGAGGATAAGTCTTAGGAACCTAGAAATAGATATTTGTGCTATGATTCTCAAGTGCTCCTCAGAACACACAAATAAATGCAGTATCCCAATCGGGGATAGACCTTCCAAATGGTAGCTATCCTGATTGGGGATGAGCCTGACAGTTGCCCTGTTGGGGATGAATCTTCCGGACAGTAGTTGCCCAACCGGGGATGAGCCTTGAGGGTGCAGTTGCCTGATTGAGGATGAGACATCCGAAGGGCAGTTGGCCAATCATGGACGAGCCTGAGAGTGCCCGGAGGCAGATGCTTGAGTTATCATTCTCGAGTGAGTGCTTCCCTTCTCGGAACACACAGATAGAGGTTTATAAGTGATGAGAGTCCTTAACTACGGAGTTGGACTGACAATGGCCTGATTAGGGATAAGCCTTTCAAACGACTGTGAGCCAAAGAGAACCCGGAGGCGAATGCTAAGTTTGTCGATCACGAGTGGGGGAATCCCTCCTCGGACATACAACATAGGTCTCTGGAGGGAGGAGCTCATAGGCTGGCCGCATGAGAGCCAGTCAGCAAGATTCACGGATCCTGAGAAAGATATAGAGAAGTGAGTAAGAATCATGTAAGTTTATTAAATGATTTTAATAAAATACAAGAAAGTGAAATGAGATACAGAGAGTATTGTTTGTTAGATAAACTTTTATGTTCTCGTCAGTAGGGTTTGTGTTAGTCAACCGCTTTGTACTGAGTGACCATGCATAACAGTCGAGTCAGCGATGGAGCTCTCTGTTCTTTTTCTATCTCAGACGCCGCTCCTAAAGCTATCCTTGTTAGATAAAATCTTCGAGATACTTGCGGAGGGATCGGCAGTGGGAAGTCTGGTGTCCCTAGCAATCATGAAAAGGACAGTAGTCCTCAGCTTCGGGATGGGAAGAATCATGTTGCTTTAGTTCTAGATGCTTCACCCAGAGTTGACCCTTGATGGCTTGAAGATGTCCTGAATCGGGAGCTTTAGTAGGATGAAGCTGTCTTCCACTCGGTAAGCTCGGAGTGGACTCTGTTGATGATTCAGAAACAGACACTTCTTGAAAGCGCATTGCCCGCGACCCGAGTGGTCTACGGAGGGGCCTCTGTGATGTAGCTTCGGTTTCTCTCCATCATCGCCACGGTTGAGAGACTGGTTGACAGAGCGTTTCATTGTTTCCTCTACCTGAATGTATGGTTGGGCTCGGTACAGGACCTCACTCTAACGGGTGACATTGTACTTCACCAGATGTTTGTACAGCGAGTGGGTAACTCACAGCCCTCTGATGAATGCGAGAGTAGCGATCTGCAGTTGTGCATCTTGGTCAGCTGACTCTGGAAGCAGTTGATGTAGCCTTGAGACTTTCAGAGGATCTCATCTTGACGGAAAAGAATTGGTGGTTGTTCTGTCTGAACTTCTGGCAGGAGGAGTAATCTGAGATGAACAACTTGATGAGATTCTCAAAGTTGAGGATCGATCGTGGTGGAAGAGAGTAAAACCAATTGAAAGCTACTCCCCTCAAATTGAAGGGGAAGATCCAGCACAAGATAGGTTCGCTCTGGGCATAGATCATTATCTTGTCCTGATATTGATGGAGATGCTGGATCGGATCCCTCTGATCGGAGTAGCAGTCGAAGGTTGAAATCATGAACTTTTTAAAAATTTCATATTCCAATAAGCCCTCGAAGAAGGGGGAGTTGGATGTATCGGTGGTGATGGCTCTAAGTCTGCTGTGGTATGACACTCTTGCTTCCTCAACTTCGCTTATGTATAAGCTTGTTGAGATCTTGGACGCAGACAAACTCCTCGGTTTTCCTCCGAGTATGACAGTGCTAATCCCTCGTGCATGTATGAGACGAATTCAACCCGCCGTCGAATCGTTTCGACGGAGTAGGAGAGTCTGACATGTGTCTCCTCCAGCTGTGAGAGTGCTTGCTGACTTGGGCCTCTGTAGCAATGGGCCCTTCTGGCGGTGTAAGTGGCCTTCAGTTGCTTTGGAGGGTTGTGATCTGGGCGAGAAGTTGGTCATTTAGATGCTTCAACTCCTTCCATTCACGGGCCGCATTATCTCGATCAAGCATCGCTTACTCCCGCTCATGGTCGAAAAGAGCCGATTGATTCGCCACTCCTTCATGTCAGCGAACATTTGGAGGAGTTAGCCTTCATACGTTGATGACAGGTGAGTGTCTCCAGCGCCTCTGTGAAGGTGCAGAGACAGAATCTTTCACGATGGGGCTGAGGTTGAGCCCACTCAGGGAAACGATGCCCCTAGCGGTGGTAATAAATTTACCGTTGGAGGTGATCCCATTGCCGGTAGTCGGCTGCTTTTTTGAGGCCATGACTTTTTGGACGATTGAGGAAAGGATTTGATAGGAGAGAAATCTGAGTATTGGGACTCAGCTTTAAAATGAAAGCACTAGTTTGTGATAGAGATTTTTCGTCACGAGCGATCGGACAATCGATCCACACCATAAGCGAGATTAAGGAGTAAGGTATGTGTAAGAGATAAGAGAATGCACAACACAAAAAGAGAGACGTGATTTTACATGGAAACACTTCATCAGGAAAAATCATAGACAAGAGGAGAATCCACTATAATTCACAAGTTATAAAAATTACAGGAATTGTTTGCCAGAGTCTCAGTACTGGGCTTAAGTAGAAGAAAAGAAGATCCAAAAGTCCCTCTCTCGTTAGAGGGGAAGGTATATTTATGCTTAACTGATCTATATGCCTGAAAGCGGATGGTGCGGGCGTGATCCTCGTAACCATATGATCTGCACGTGTTGATTTGTTGTAATAACCGTGATTACTGGTACTTGATTGTTGAGATTGTATGCAGAAAAATCCGCCTCCGTCCATAACTACCCACGCTAGAGGGCTTACATGTTATGAACATGAGGGAAGATTAGGCTGCGTAACTGTCGACGGAGATTAGGGATAATCTATTGTCATGGTTGCCTTGTATGGAATTGAAGTCTTCGGAATGGAGGGAGCTCCGAAATGACTTGAAGCATCGGAGTCACCGGAACAGAAGTATCCTCAGAGCGAAGAGTGACTTTAGTGCGGACCGAGCTGGCTCCGGGAGGATATAGAGTGACGGAGTCTCTTGGTTGGTTGGACACGTGGTGTTATCCTGTGAGGTCAAAGTTCTAGTCAAATAGCAAAGGAGACTGTATTATGCACTCTTTGTTTGGATTCTTTTTCTTGCTTTACATGGTAATATCTAATATGGGTATGATTTTTTTCACATTATTCGACATTTTTAACTCTATGGTTAACACCTATCTTTGGAAATCCAACAAAGGCTTTCTAGATGAAATGTTAGGACAATATCTCCTGCTAGTTCCTTCCCAAGTCTTATTTTGCAGTGAATGAGAGAAAAAGAGAGTATCAGCACATCCTACTCTTTCACGAATCCGAGGCTATTTTGGCTGCAATCTATCTTATCACAGTCTTCCTTTTATCCCAGTCACTCTTTGCACAAAATCTAGTTGCAGTAAGTTAACAGTCATTTTTTTCAGTTGCGGGCATTTCAAAGCTCATTCTCTTGACCAAGGATATTGACAGGATGATCATGACAATTGAACATGCAGCATAGATTAATGACTTTACCTTATTCCCAGGATGTGCTTGGTTCAACTGATCTGTCTGACCCTAGACCAACATAAGAATCACCAAGAACATGCAACAAAATGCAACTCTTCCAAGATAATTGCAGCCACATATGAATATAATCAGTGTTTGAAAAGGATTTTTTAGGCTCTCCTCAAGGCTCGATTCGGGGTATTTTCAAGGGTAATCGCCTCGAGGCGCGAAAGAAAAGCCATTTGCCCCAAAAGGTATGCGCCTCATTATTTGAAGCACATCTAAAGTGTGTGCTTCATGCCCCATGAAGCGCTTCTCTATTGAAGCATACGCTTCAAGAGAAAAAGGGTAAAAAATAAAAAAGAATTTTGACTTAAATAAAAAATGGAAAAAAGAGTAGACCTCATACCGGTTCTTCTTATTTTCTCTACCTATTGGAGACACTCATTCACCTGTCACATCTATGAAATTCGTTATTGCAAGCAACTATATTTCTTTTGTTGTCGCAAGTGATCATCTATTTGTATTTTTCGGTGAATGTTTTAACCTAAACTTTGATGTTGTATTCAACTTATATTGTGGTGATTTTGAATTTGCGGATGCTTTTTAGTTTTTTGTGTCATTTTTATTTGTAGTTGAGTTCTCTATTTGAGAACTAAGTATCACATTTGTTTTTAAAAGTCACTTTCTTCATCTCTTTATAATTTTTAGTTTGTTGTTTGTTTTTATGTGAACTTTTTATCCACGTAGTCTAGAGCAATAACCATGTTGCTATAATAGGACAAACGGATTTTGGCTCTTCTCCATCCAACTTATTTCATAGTTGTTTATTTTTGTATACTAAGCCTAATTCATTCTTAATTAGTGTCTTGACTTAATTTTATCTATTTTTAGAATATTATATTATTACATATAATGTTATAAAATTTATAAATTTTAGAAAAAATAAAATGTAAAAAATCATGAGGCCTATGCCTAAGGCACTGAGGCTTACGCCTTGCCTTATAAAGGGCCCAACACTTCGCCTCGCGCTTTCGCCTTTTCAAACAATGATTTTAACAGCGCAATCTGAAGTGGAACCGAACTAAGTGTTAGTAGATCATATATGAATCTTAGCCATCCAATGTTTATTTTGGGTCGATACTACGCAGCTATGGGAGGCTTTTGTCCCTGTCCTTATGGCCCAACCCAGCAATTCCTAGGAGGGGCGTTTGAGTCACATTTCCCAATCAACACCCCTAGACAAAAGTCTATGTAGATGATAGGCGGCCACAAAAAATAAGGACTAGAGAGAAACTATAGATCGACTACCCATTGCATATATATTACTTACTAGGAGTAAATATAGTACGAAAATGCACTCTCTTTTATTCATAGATTTGTGTCCCTCAGGAGTCGAATAACTTCGTTATAGTAATTTTATAATCTTCCCCCACTTCTAGATGCTTTCTCAAATCTAGGAGAATTTGGAGGATGTCAGCTGCATTTTAGAACTATGACAAGCCCCTTTCTTGCCATAGTTTCCTTTGCAAAGAAATCGGCACAAATTATGAGAGGGCTGGTGTTAGGTCAACAGCCCTAAAACTTTGTCAAAGATTTTTTGGAGCCTTGATCCATAACTGACCCCATATTGATGTGAAAAAAACTTGGACGATAATGATGATAAAGATAAGTACCTAATACATTCTCCTTTTTAGAATTTTTGATAGGAGTGTGCTTGTTTATCATTAACCTTCCCTCCTCCTACAGGTTATTTAGCTAAGAATTCCACTTCCCGTACTCCACCTCCCGCAGCCTCCTAGCAATATTTTTACTGATAGTCACACCTCACCTTCCTCTATTCTTGGCATATATTACCAACAACACAGTGTCAAAGGATCCTTGGTCAATCAGCCTATTGCTTTCCTTGTTAAGGTGCCAAAACGCCTTAATTACCCGCTAACCTGATGGGCTGACCCATGTCACATCTGATCATTTTTCCTTTAGTTATTAACAGACAACCTTTGTCCTACCATTATCTGGAATAAGAAAAAAAATACAAGATAATGAACAAACTGCATAGTAAGATACAGCAATGATTAACCAACACTGTTGGTCTTGGTCGACGCTACTGTATATGAATATGGATGGAAACTACATGCTTTGGAAATTTTTAGTCCATTTATCCGTGGTTGTGAAAAAGAACAGCAATCTACTATACAACAAAGGGACCATTTGATTCATTGCTCAGAATCCTTGCAAACTAATGAATTTCTATCTATAAAATTCTATGCTGTGGAGATTTATAAGAACGGTAAGGGATCTTCCTTGTGACAGCCTCCCATATAATTTGGTAAGTCAGAACACACTGAAAAACTTCATCTTACAAACAAACTGATTCCAAAACATCTGGTAATTACTTGAATGCGAAAGAAAGTAATTATAACGATATGACACAGATATTTCCATAAAACCTCAAGTACAACAGAAATTTGTTATATTTGTCCACACAAGTACTTAAAGAAAGCTCAAAATCATGAATCCAACATGAAACTCCAATGGTAAGGAGATTTAAGTACAGGAGATGTCTCACCGACTATCGGTTCCATCAGAAACTAATGACTTCCCAACAATAGATCTGGAAGTAGATGGATCCTGGTAACGTTAAAGAATCTTTCAATGATGATTCAAGAAAAATATTAGGTAAGCATACAAAATCAATTATGAAGAAAAATGAGAAAAAGATGAATTAGAACATAATCATGCAAGGAAGAAAAGGAACAACGTTCAAACAGCATGCAGAATAGCACACAAGAAATATAATAAAAAATGCTTTAATAACAAAGGGCAGGGGGAATTTATATAACCATATTATTGGTAAACACTCTTGTGCTAGCATCCTCTTCCTTCGTTTCAGAAATATCCTCGTCATCCTGAATCTATTAGACATTCTAAAATGTCAGCTACAATTAAAACTCATATGAGCTAGAAATTTACAATTTCTTAAACCAGTAATAATTGAAAAGTATGGCAGAATCTAGGAAAGGAATATGCTCTAATATCAGAAGAAAGCAATCACAGGAAAATACCAGAGATGCTTGGGTTTTCAAATCTTCAACATCGAAGTTCCATGCACTTACACCTCTCTGGTACTCGCTCTGTTGAAGGAATCATAAAAATTAGATTACCAAATCTGTGTTCTCATATTCATTTATTTTTCTGGCAGAAACTAAATCACTTTATATTTAACATATATAACACCTTCTCTAGGCGTTCAGATTAAGGTACCCTATAGAACAACAAGAATGTGTCATCCATATCATTTTTTCCAGTAAAGATATGCATTTTTGCACAGAATAATTGATTGATCAGCAAATTCATTATCTAAATACTCCAAATGTCTACTCATCAGCATGCAAACACGCATGAATATTATGACATCAGAAAGCATAAGTTGATTTAGTTCAGTTTGAATGCACATAGCAGAGATGAAGCAATTGGCCAGCTCCACAAAAAAAACGCAAGTAGACTGGTTTAAATTTATCCATGTAATGTTCCTAGCTGAGGTCATAAAAGTACTAACTGAACTCTCAAACTAAAAACACTTTGATAATAATAGGAAATGACCAAGAACATGAAAGATACATGGAATAAGAAAATGAAAAATCAAGAAAACAGAAATAAAATCGTTTTGAGATGATGAATGAAGTAAATTGAGAAAAGTGAACATGCCAAGACTAAAATAAGAGCAAACAAAGAAGTGCCACTCACTGGGCGAAATCAAGTAGGATAATACAACCTGCCGAAAAGTATCTAGAAAAGCAGTAACAATATGGTCAAAACGAATTATAAGTTAGTCAAGAGAGCAACAAATAGTAGTACAGATGAGGAAGAAAATCAAAAGATTGGAAAGACTCTTTGGACAATGTCCATGTTGGGGGGGGGGGGGGGGGGGGGGGTGTTTGAAAATAACTAATTGCTGCTGACACCCACTAGAACCATATATCCACGTATGAAATCTAAACCAATGGAAACCAGTCCTAACCCTCAACTGTACGAATTAATAATGACCAATAAACACCTGCTGACCAATGAAGGACAGAAATTTGCACAGGTTTACTTCCCTCAAAGTTGAACGTAAATCCTTATAGCAAATCCTATCATATTCCCCCTCTTTTTAGGCATTCCAAGTGGTCTTTTAGGATTATGGCAAGCCCTTTTCTTGTCTCTAGTTTCCTTAGCCAGTAGTTAAGCACTAAAAAAAGAGGCAGGTTGACCACTGGCTGTAAATTTCTTTAAAATCTCTCATGGAACATGGAGATTTGTGCTCCATAACCAAGGTGGAACATGGAGATTTGTGCTCCATAACTAACGCCAATTTGATGGGAAAAGGCTTAGAATGTCTACTTGTGCTCCACAATCAACACCAATTTGATGTGCAAAAGCCTTAGTTGATGATGATAATAATTTGTTGCACTCATATCAGAAATGAGAATAGAAAGGACAGACACGGTAACACAACGAATCCTGATAACGTAGCATACTGGCATGCAGAGGGAGTAATGTGTTTGTGTGTGCATACATGTGCCTAAAGACGTAAATCTAAGCAATATGCTATTTTCGACCGCTCATTTTGCGCCTACTTGATGAATGGGCAAAAAGTATTGAAAATACATGATTTTTTATTTTTAGTTACTTGAAATAATATAGATCAACTTTAACGGAATGGATTTTGCATTCGGATGTCGTAGGGTTATATTAGAGCGAGAAAGATTCGGCCTCAAATCCTTCTGGAATGACACAAGTCTCTCTCTCTCTCTCTCTCTCTCTCTCTCTCTCTACACACACACACACATACACAGAGAGGTTAGTACCTCAGTTTCCAGCTGAGAGGCTCTCTCAGCTAGCAACAACGTGACGCGATCTCAGCCTCACATAGGGGCTGAGATGAGATCTCCTGTTCTGCAAAAATGGAATGACTTTTTTCAAAAAAAAATCACCTTTTCCTTCCCCCTTTCTCTCTCTTTTTCCTTCTCTCACTCAGCCCCGATCTCATCTCTGACCCTCTCTTCACTCTCCTTCTCGAGCTCGTGCAATGCCGCCGCGCTCCCTCTCCTCTCCTCTTCCTCTCTCACCTCTCCTCGTCATCCATGTCATGAACGTGCAACGTCCTAGCCCTAATTCCTTGTTGGCGACACCTTCTCTTCACTGACGCCATCTCAAGCTCCCTTTCCCCCTCTCTGATCCCCAACTCTCCCCCTCTCTTTGTCCCTCATGAAAATTTTCGTTGCGACTCGACTTCGAGAGAGAGAGAGGGGCTCGGGAGGGACAAAGAGAGGTGAAGAGTTAGGGGTGGCGCTCAGTTGCCGATCTGAGAGAGGGAGAGGGAGCTTGAGATGGCGTCATTGGCGAGGAATTAGGGTTGGGGCGTGTTGCGCGTTCACGGCATGGATGGCGAGGAGAGGGAGAGAGAGATAGAGAGAGAGGAGAGGGAAGGAGGGCGACGTTGCGCGAGCTTGAGAGTGAGAGGAGAGGGGAGAGAGGGACAAAGATGAGATCGGGGCTGAGTGAGAAGAGAGAAAGGAGGGAAGAAAAAGGTGATTTTTTAGGAAAAAAGTCCTTCCTTTTTTGCAAAGCGGGAGATCTCATCTCAGCCCCCGATGTGGGGCTGAGATTGCGTCATGTCGTTGCCAACTAAGAGAGCCTTTCAGGAGGTGTATATATATATTTGGCTACTTCCGAAAGGATTTGAGCATAAATCATTCTCACTCAAATTCAATGCTACGACATTCAAAGACAAAATCCGCTTCATTAAAGTTGATCTATATTAATTAAATTAACTAAAAATCAAGAGTTTTGTAATTTTCTTGTCCATGCATCAAGTAGGCACAAAATGAACGGCCGAAAGTAACATATTACCTATTGATCTATGACTTTAGACATACAAATTCTCGATCCGACAATTTGATCATGATTAAATATTTAAAACCCACACAAACCAACTTTTGTTAGGTTTCAAATATTTGACACTATTAAAGAAACCAACTCACTGTTTCAGTCATTCATTTTGTGCTTACTTGATGAATAAACAAAAAGAGTTCAAAATACTTGAATTTTTATTTTTAAGCACTCTTAACAATGTATATCAACTCTAACAGAGTGAATCTTCAATTTGAATAGCCTAATATTGAATTTGAATGGGAAAGATTATTATTGAGAAGACCCAAGTCTCTCTCTCTTTAATATATATATATATATATACACACACAATTTTTAGTTAAAAATATTTAAAAATTTCAAAATTTTTCATATAAAATTACGAAAAAAATTATTTTGAGACATCACTAAAAATGATATAATTAGTTATTATTCTATCAATTGTAGTCAATAAGAACTATTATATAATAGTTAAATATTATTTAGCATATTATTATCATATAACTAGCAATAACTAACTATTATAAAAGTAAAAAATACTTACTATTTACCTTAATTTTAAAATTTAACAAAATATAAAATATAAAATTGTAAAAGAAACCAATTGTTATTTATTGCTTACCAATTTTAAATCTATAAAAGGCTTTAATATGTTTATTTCAAAAAATCATAACAATGTTAAGAATTATTATAAAAATATATGATAAAATAAATTTCTTCTTCTTTCTCAATTGATGCCTTGATCTTAGTCTAGCATTAAGCCTAATCTGAGTTCCAACAAATATAAAATATAAACTATAAAGTTATCATTTATTATTTATCTTTTAAAATAATAAAAACTAAAAGTATCTATTTAAAAAATTTACAACCATAGTGGAAATTATTGAGTATATAGTCTAAAAAATTCTTCCTTAATCTTATGTTCATTCCTAGTTTCAACCCTAATCCTAGCCCTAGCCCTTAATCCTCCACCTCTACCTCCTTCCTCCCGCCACTAACCCCCCCCCCCCCCCCGTACTCTTCCCTGATAACCACCAACATAACCCCACGCACTCCTCTCCTGCTCCTTCCATCTCCATTGAATGGTTTTCATGGTCGCCTCTCCCCCCTCTTTCTTCTCGTCTCCCCCTCTCCTCCTGGCTCCTTCCCTGTCCATTGCGATCGTAGGGACGCTCTCCTCTCCCTAAGAGAGCCAAGGGCAGCGCCGTCCTAGACGCCCAAGGACAGAAGGTGGTACTGCCCCCCTCTCCACCCTGAGGATGATGATGGGCACCACTCCTGCGACCACTCAAGGAAAAGGAGGGGTAGCAAGGTAATGGAGAGGCAGTGGCAGAGGGAAGGGCGGCTGGTGGAGGGTATAATATCTACTATTTAATAATACTATATTATTATTTTAAAAAAATTCTTGATTCTACCTATTATTTTATTATTATTAATATTGACCTTGTTATTTCTTTTCCTCTCTTCTTCCCTAGCCTTTTACCCATACCCATTAACCCATTAAATCCTATACTCATTATCTATTCTCATTACCCATTTTCTATTCCCTAACCCGTTAACCCATTACCCAAAACCCAGTAACTTACCCTATATAAACATCTTATAATCTCCTAACTTAACCTAACCCTAATCTTCCCACTTCTTCTTGCCCTGCATGTTACAACCCTCAATTCAGGCCGGCAGTGCGCCCTTCCCCCATGGCAGTGACACCCCCTTGATGGGGCATGGCTGGAGAACCCCCCGCTGGTCGCAGCCGGCGCGTGAGTATCACCGTGAGCCTCCGCAACCAACACTTTCCCTCCCAGCAGAGCCTCCCAACAACCCCGAGCAACCCCCACTTGCTGCCTCCTTTCGTTGTCGAAGAAGCTGCCCACGCCTCCATACCTTCCCTTGCCAACAGCCCCACCGAGTCACCCCTTCACCTTCATGAACAGCTGCAAGCTTCTCCCCTCGGCCTGCACTCGCACAAAAGTACAGCATCCCCCACATCTCTTCCTCCCATGGGTTGCTCCCTCCAAGGCCGCGCCTATCTCAGCCATGCACAGCAGTGGCAACAACCAAGGCAAGCCAAACCACTTGTCTTCATGGCCGCACCAACCTTAGCATCTTACTCCGAGCCATTTTTCGTCTCTCCGTGCGTCATCGTTGATCACCGTCGGTGAGCGCGAACGTACCCACGCCCTTCACAGCGAGATGCTTTATCCAACGACATCCTCCGCGGCCCCTGACGCCTCCGCCAGAGCCTCCGTCGGTACGCCGCAAGTTGCCCCGAGATTAGTGTTATATATGTGTATAAGGGTAATCTTGTAATAATTGGGAAGTTTATATTAATGTGTGTTGGCGTGTGCGTGAGTGGTTATGATATGCATGCATGTCTATGCATGTATTTATGCATGGATGTGCATGTGTATGTTTTTTTATTCATGTAGGTGTATGTATGTATGTGCATATATACATAGTGTATATGCATAGTATATGATCTATATATATGTATATGTATATATATATATATATATATATATATATATATATATATATGTATGTATGTATATATATACGCGTATACTCGTATACAAGTATTTAAGTGTGGGTATGCATGCATGAGTATGTATGTATTTATATTAATGTGTGTTGGTATTTATTTAAGTATGCATGTATGTTGGTGTATGCGTATACTTGTATATGTATGTGTGTGGGTATACGCGTATGTGTCCGTATGCACGTGTGGGTGCTAAGCATGTATTTATGTTTATATGTATGTGTTTGGTTGCGTGCTACAGTATTTCAGATTAGTTTGGTAAGATCCGAACCGTTACAGGAGATCCGAACTCGATTCAGATTCGTGCTCGTTGTGGACCCGATACACATGTGATTCGAAGACCGATCCATGGAATAATCCGTAGATCAGTATCAGTTCGTGCAATGAAGACCAGACGGCGATTCAGTTCCGAAACCGTGTCATTTCATGTGAGTGTTTTACTTCTTTATTTAATTTTATTTAATTTCGTTGTGAGTTTTCTTTTTCTTCTATAATTTTATTTTGTGAGTGTTCATTTTTGTGCGTTTCCTTATTTACCGTTGTCGGTATGCATTTATATGTTACACTTATCATTTCATATGACTTTCTATTGTATTTACCAGTTTGATTACTTGTACTACTTCATGAGACATCCATAATTATTCACTTTATTTACGTAGTTAATAGGAGCTTGTATCTGTACTATTTCATTGGTAGTTTATCGTTGTTTGCTTAGGTCTAGTTTTGATACCCCTTAGACTGTGACTTGACTGAGCTCGATCTTGAAGTTGATATAATTGGTATTAGTTATCAGATTTGATATTCATGTATTTGGTTATTACTCATCATGAATATCTTGATTTACATGAGAAACTTGATTGTTTATACATGATATCTACCTGATACTATTGTCCATGTTACTTAATTGCTGGGAAAATATTGTTACACGGTAACAACACCATCATGTTATACTTGTTACATATTCCCGTTATACCGGTATCCTGTTCACTGTTATTATATATTCCTGTTATACCGGTATCCTGAGTACACATGTTGATATTGTTACCGTGACTACCACCGAGTTATCCCAGTGATTCAAGTAACATGCACATTAAGTAATCTTGATAAACTAATAACATGATATTAAATAACTTACACTGGGATTGGGGAGATTGATAGAGGAGACAGCGTCTGTATTTTGGGTGGACCTAGGATTTAGGTTGCGCAGCCGAAAGAGGGTTCCACTACAGGGTTCCCGTGGGGTGACTGGCACCCCGTCCTATTCCTGTTATACATGTTATACATGTACATGTTCCTGTTATACATGTTCCTGATTACCTTGCAGTAGGTCCTGATTCAGCGCCAGGAGTCTGGGCCGTGGTCCCTGTTATGCACGGGACCCGCCTAAAATACAGACAATGTTTCCAACAGATCAGTTTCAATAACTGAGGACCTCGATTGGTTTGTGTGGTAGACGTAGTATGGGATGCGTCTATTACATGTGACAATTGGTGTTCGCTGACATAATTAATAATGATAAACTGTTAATGTATTGTGACTAACCATGATCACCCGACTGTATATACATGTATAAACTATGATAGATATAGGATTGTACATCAAACTAGTGACATATGCTAGGTTATACCTTATGACATCGGTTGTTCATTTACAGTGATTTTACATGTCTTTTATCTGCACGCTTATTCATGTTATTGTTATTCAGTTGTTTGTTTATCATGTTATTTAGTTATCCTATGTTTGCAGTTATCTTGTTATTATTCTGTGCACATTGTTTATATGCACGAGCAGTCCTCTTTACACGCACACTCATTAGGTTGCTTCTGACGACCCTGGATTCGTACGTTCAGGATATTAGGCATCTTCTTATATTGTTCAGGTATTCATATGATCGTACGCGTTACGAGGAGCGGGAGTCTCTCTTTTCTTGATTATATGTATTCTTGCTATTTTATTCATGTTATTTCTTGATTCTATTTTTATCGCATCCAGTTGTCATTTCTTTCCTTTAGTCATCAGTTATCATTGTGTTAGATATTTACGTCATATTGCAATATTACAGTGATATTGATTTACCGTAGTAGATTTGATGGCTTGTTCAGGTTACTTTAGGCTTTGCGTGTATGCGTAGGGTATTTTCCTCGCGTATATACGTCGCCGACTTTCGTTGCGACTCCGTTTCCGCGTATTTTAGGAAGCGGGGCGTGACAGGGTTTTCTTGGTATCAGAGCTTGGCTATTAACTTAAGAGGTGGGAGGAGAGGACGTTGGAAGGAGAGAAGGATAGAGAGGAGAAGGCGTATATTTTACAAAAACACCCCTGAAGTTATTTTATTTGACATGAGGATATATGTGCAAAATGTTTCTATTTTTTAAAAAATATTTTTAAAAGGACATTTTAAGACTTTTTACTCATGTCCTTAACAGTGTTAAGGAGTTTATAACAAAAGACAGTTTGTGATAGTTTCGAGAAGGAAAAAAAATTGAGGATAGTTTTGAACGAAACCCTAATAGTTCATGGTATTTAAGAGAATTTAGCCTTATATTATAGACATCACCTAACATTGATGAGAACATTACTTTGTTAGAAGTAAAAAAAGGAAAAAAAATGATCTAAATCCATAGCATCTAACCCAAACCAAACAAAAAATTTTGAAATTCCAATTAATAGGTCACCTAATTCAAGTCTACAAAGACCATCACATGTTTGCAAGGTGTTTGGACTTTGTCAATATAGCATCCTTCTTGTATAAAAAGACCAAAAAATTGACATGTCTTACACACACATGACACACGTATCCAATTATGTCCGACACGTACAAATGTGTGAACCTTTATTTACCTCAAAAATTACACATAAGATAACATATATTATGGTCTTTGACAAAAGTTATTACGAAAATTATGCATTAATATGAGTCTATTACATATATTCTTAGTTAAATATGCATATATTCTGAAGAAATTTGCATATTTAATTGTGTCCTCGTTCTGAATTTTGGACAATTGCCATGTGCAACACCCCGTGTCCATGTCAGAGTAAGACACTCATATTCGTGTCTTCAAATCATAGGCTTGTTTAAGTGACACTATGTCTACAATGTTCGATACGCGATCTTTAGAATATTTTTAGAAGTCAACATGTCCTCGAAACATAAATTTGTGGTTCATATAGTGTGAGACAACTCTAAAGTATCTGATTAGTATTGAGCAAGTACCATTCAAGTGTCCATGTTTGATGTGTTGAAATGGACACAGGAATTAATTAAAAGTGTCAATGCTTCGCAGGTCTGCAGTAGCTTTCGAGATACCTAAAATTCTCAAAACCAATTCTCACAATCTTCGATGTTATTGTCATCCTGAAAAATATGAAGTTAAAATTATAATAACTCTAATCTATAATACATGATTTAATATGTACAGCAGTATGTATATATGATTTGTATTAAGAGTTATTATTATTTTATGTGAGTTTTCATAACTAATCGTTATAAATTTCTATTATTATTATTATTATTGGTGATTAGTGATTATTAGTAGTAGATGTTGTTACTATTATTCGTTATGATTATTATTATTTATTATTGTTGTTGTTATTAATATTATTATTTACTACTATCATTATTATTTATTTTAATTATTATTTACATGTAATCTTTATGGATTATTATTATTATTACTATTATTAGTATTGCTACTATTATTATTAATTTGTTGTTATTTCTCTTACTAATATTTCATGTTCTTTCTCTTAACCCATGAATTCTAGACTCAAACCCAAAACCCAGTAAGAAACCAAATCAAAACTTGAATCCATCTTAATTCCTATCTCTTTAAATTCATGAATACATAAAAAAAAGATATTATTTTAAAATTCGTGTAAAATTCTTCCGTATCCTAAAACACATCCAAATCAAATTCAAATTGGTAGATAAATATTTAAATTTGTGGGCATATCCAAATCCTAACTAAAAATCAATTTAAACTTAACCAAAATACTAGAAAGACAAAATAAAACTCATTTTATATGATCATCTATAAACAAATCCGAAAATTAATCCATAAAAACTCAAAAAAAAAACAATCTACTCTAGGAGGAGGAGAAGACCAATACCCATCAAGCTTTGGAATTGATGGTCACAAGGCAAGTACCTAGAGCCTCTTCTTTTCCTTGATTTTAATCTAACAGAGATCAAATCTAGGATCCTCTTTCATGATCTCTCATAGTTCTAATTATATATAACCACATGCATAAGGAATTTATTGTGGCCAATTAGTGGCAAATATCTTATTTCGAGCATTACACTGTTTCTTTTATGTTCTTGTGGTCGTCTATGGAGTATGCATGCATGTAGAAATGAATTTGATTATTTCACTGTAAAATTTTAATTATTTTAAAAGAATGTTAAGATCAGCCAAGGTTTAGGTGTTAGTCCTTTTGCTTTTGATGGACTTGTTTACATAATGGTTTGCATAATTATTTATGCATAATAAATCCTGAAAATTTTTGATAATATAATATAATGTTATTTGAGAAATTACTGGATATTTGCAGTTCAATCTATGTAATTTTCTGATTATAATGAAATCATATTTAGACAATTTACTGAACAAATTTCTGTTTAGTCCCTGACTATTCTAAAATTTTGTTAAATCCTGAATAAATTTATGCTTAGTTCCTGACTATTCTAAAAATTCTGTTAAGTCTTGAATAAATTTATATTTAGTCCCTAACTATTCTGAAAATTCTATTTGGTCCTGAAATAACTACTGTTTAGTCCATATAATTTCTGAAAATTATTTTCAGACTAGAAATAATTACTTTTAGCCCCTGCAATTTCTGAAAATTGTTTCCAAACTTGAAATATTACTGATTAGCCTCTGTAACTTCTGAAAATCATTTCCAGCCTTAAAATATCACTGTTTAGCTCCCACAAGTTTTCTAAAAAAAGAAAAATAATTTAATCTAGTATGCTAAAATAGTTTAGCTTCCATAAAATAGTCTAAGAATTTATGATAATTTATGTTTGCTCCATGTTAAACCCTTTAATGAAACTGTAACGAACTTTAACTTTAAATCAAAATCTTAACCCTAATAGATGTCAAGTTTCTAAGTTTAAATTCAAAACTTGGTTATGAACGAATTGAGACATATTGTTATTATTTAATACTGGTTTTCATGCATGCTATTGATAATACCTCGAGTTAATTACTCATGAACCGTGCTTGAACAAATTGCTACATGATGACAGATAACCGACATGATTGATCTTATTCACGTAAAAAGACACTACAATACATGAATTACAACATGAACATTTTAGACATGAACACATGAATATGGATATGAACATGAATATAAAAGTTTAAATGACAAAGATAAATGCTTGCATGAAGCATATACTTGGAATTACTTGGGAAAGTGGTACATGGTGATTATATGGGTTGGCAAGGACATGGTGGCATGGTTATTCTTGGCACTTGAGATTCACGCAAGGATATTCATGTTCTATAATAAATTTGGTTGTAAAAACGATAAGATGCGGGGCTAATATGAGGGAAATTGATAGTGAAAACTGAGAAAGTGTACCTTGAGTACCGCTACTTATGTACAAGGTATATTGGTGTTTATTTTACATGGTGCATGTCACTTTGTAACATGTGTTATTGATGAGCTCATTTTATTACATATTACTATACTATATTACTCCTTACATAATTTCCCGCTGGAGTACATGAACGCTTTTTTCACTAACAGTTTTCAAACAACGATAACTATTGATTGATACGCCAGAATAGGCTGTGGTATGAGAAGCAGTCATTTTCGTGCCTTAGGACCTAATTGACATGCGTAGTAGGCGTAGGGTGGGATACGTTCCACTGTACATGGTAATTGGGGTAGTCTCACTAATTAGTTACCCATAGGGACATCTTCATAATTAACTTTGTAACTGTGTGTTGTTTAGCTATACTTGTTATACTTGACTTACTCCATGTGATGGCTATTCTTATGCTTCAGTAAATGCTTACTTATCATAATGACTTGAATGTTGAATGACTAGTTTCAATAATAAATTCATGCTACAAATTCATGATTGCGTAACGAAAATAAGTATCATTCATTGCATATTGCAAGTCCTTTCCTTGTTCATGCTTATCTTCATGCTCTGCACACACTTGCACACTTTCTTTCCTTTGTTTGTACGTGTCGAGAGTTTTCTTACTTCCTGGGGCTTGTTTGCCCTAAATAGCAGAGAATACATGAAGATATCGACTGAAGACAAGGAGCACTATGAGGAGTCAGCTGGAGCTCAGTGGAAGACTTGGAGATTCCTTTAATTATTTACTTCTTGTATGAATGTATGTATAAGAGAGTTTAGACTCATTTCTCAGTATATACATTTGTACCAGATATTTAGTTTTGTTTCATGTATGTGTACTCCATTTGAACTTGAAATATATATGTATATGCAGCAGATAGAAAAAATGACATAATTTACAGGTTAGATGCTTAACATGCTCTTTTGAGTGCATCGCCGGCCCAAGTTACGTGTTTATCTCACTTTAGTGGGAAGCGAGGCGTGACAGGTCTTTTGGTATCAGAGCGTAGGTTTAGATGTCACCCACTAATTATAATATGACAAATATAATAAACTATTCACACATACATGCAAATCCACGTTTCATTACTTAGAATTTACTTTTTTTTATTTTTATGTACTTTTGTCTCTCTATTTCCTATTTTCAGAGAGATATCTCCTCGTCGTTCTTCAAACACCAACATCGATTCCCGTGCTGAACTTTTGGAGGCTCTTGTGTTCTTCAGAATATTATTGAGAACTAAATTGCTATCTTACATAGAATTACTATTATAAATTATTTGATAACTATTCTTTTCTAGTAATGTTTGTTTTTGCATAGTATTAGAATAATACTTGTGCTTACTATTCCTTTACAGTTTAAATAATTAATAATTATTTAGTTTTTATAAGATTTTAGCTGGTATTAGTTAGCTAACCCATAATACTGTCTAATTGATTTATGAATTGAATAGATTGACCTAACTTCAGAAGTGACTTTGCTTCCTGTTTCTCATTTCAATTATTTCTATATACTATAATTGTATTAGTTTATATATATGATTGTATTTAATCATTTCTAGATAATTGATTATATTAGCTGATTATAGATTGCATTATTAGAATAAGTAATGTAGTTTTGCACTGATTACTATTATTACTTGTATTATATAAACTTGTTAATTCTTTGTACTTAACTTTTATTTAATGTCTTATATGACTAGTACCGTGTGTTTTTTAATAATTTTCTTATATATATATTTTAATATTACATTTATATAAATATTCTAATGTGTGTCTTTTTAGTTAATCCATTGTTATTTTTTGATAGTAACTTTTGCTACTTATTTCCTTTTTTACTAGTATAATTTCCCGTTAATCTATAATAGATTTGTAAATTATAAGATTGTATCGACTTCTATTAGCTTTTCTATTTAATAATAATTTTTTTGTACACCAGTGCATTCTTACTATTATTGATTTCTTATAAAAAAATTCATTATTCCTGTTGTTATTACTTAGTACTCATCTACTACTTTTCTTCATCAATATTTTTTTCATGACTTATACTTTATTTCTTAAATTATTAGTCATTAGTTATTTATTTTGTTCCAATTATCTTTCCTATAATATGTCCTTGACCCTACTCTTGTTTTATCCTTGTTAATTTTTTTTATTACACTCTTTTATGATTAGTCACTTATTTTTTATCTTTTATTCTTTTCAGTACTAATTCAACACTTATTCCTTATATTAAAATCTTCTTTATATAGTTCTTGATAAAATTTAGATAATTACACTACATTAGTTTGTAAAAATTAATTCTCTTACATTTTTTTATATTAATTTTGTTCATTGTTTGTCGTTTATTCTTTTCCGCATACTTTCATATATTTTTACGATTTTTGTCACAATACATATCTTTTATTAGTACTGATTGTCTATTTGTACTCACCTCTTTTATGTCAAATTTTCTTCTATTTACTTGAAGACATTTGATCTCATTCATTTATTCCTTTAATCATTTTAGTTAGTTATACTTATTGTTATTTTCACCTTTATTACTTATCACAAATTGTGAATTTTTATTATTATTGTACTGACTTTGTTTGTTATAGTAATAATGCATACTTTTATGTACACTAATTTAGTCATAATTCTTCATATTTTTCTTATTATAATTGTGCCTAAAGCTTGTCATCTATTTAAATTTATTGATGACTATTATATTGTATTATTAATTTTATTTACTATTTTGTATAAGCAATTTTTGACAAGTTAGCTAATGATCATAAATTAGTCATGTCATCTCTTTTTTCTCCTAGCTCTCTTCTCGTGTGGCCTCTCACACAATTTGACATCTAACTAAATTCTTCTCTCTATTCGATTGTTTTTATGGATCTTATCTAGAACTTCTCTCTCACCCCACATTAATTCTTATCCAAACTCACCAAATTTATTGCAAAAATTGATATTTCTTTATGACAACTTGATAGTTTAAAAACACTACATCTATTAACTATTTAGTAGTTGTTTCCTAAAAAGTACTTCTGGAGAAGTCCTTTTCCAAAAGGACTCATCCATAAGTAACGCCAAACACAGTGTTAACGTATTTATCATAGAAAAAAAAAATCGGGGGTATTTATTTGTAAAGTAGGTGATATGTCAAGGTACTTCTATCTATGATTT